>PVKV010004726.1:0-124120 GCA_004027835.1 Alouatta palliata
GGGAGGGAGGAGGGAAGGAAGGAAGGAAGAGAAAGAGAGAGGGAGGGAGGAGGGAAGGAAGGAAGGAAGGAAAGGAGGAGGAGGGAGGGAGGGAAGGAAGGGAGGGAGGGAAGGAAGGAAGGGAGGAAAGAAGGAAGGAAGGAAATTATTTTCTCACTACTTTGAAGGATGCTATAGGCAAAGGCATCCCTAGAAAATATGACAGATATGGTTTTTTAAGATCATTAAGTGCCCTCAAAAATCCACTACAGTGTCTTAAACATATACAAATTATTGAAATAACATGTGTTGCGACAGGAGTAGAGACTCAAAGAAATACAGAAAATACAAATTAAAAGCAGCATTAAAATTAAATGTGGTAGACAAAAATAGGTCAATGTACAATAAGGTTATTTAATGCAAACTTAAAGCAACCAGAATAATTTTTTAAAAATACATAACATAATACTATTGGTTAAAATTTCCCAATTGCTTCTACTGCATTTACAATCAAGTTCCAACACCTGGACTTTTTGTTGTTTAAAATGAATCTGTGTGTATGTGAGAGAGACTGTGAGTGTGTATATGTATTCTATTGAGTTCTCCACTTTGTTCTCATACTTAGAAAAGATATTTCATACTGTAAGTTAGTAAGCATTCAGTGAATGTCTTTGTTATTTTTATTTTTTTGTTTCAATAGTTTTGGGGGAACAAGTGTTTTTGGATTTTATGGAAAAGGCCTTTAGTGGTGATTTCTGAGATTTTGGTGTACCCATCACCCAAGCAGTGTACATTTTACCCAATGTGTAGTTTTATTCCTTTCCCCACTCCCAACCCTTCCCCCTGAATCCCCCAAATCCATTAATAAATAAATGTCTTTTTAAATTGATAAACTAATAATGGGCCTTTGAAATTTTAGAGACTTTAAAGAATTATTGACTATCGTTCTTTTTTTTTCTTTCTTCTTCTTTGTTTTTTGAGACAGTCTTGCTCTGTTGCCAGGCAGGAGTGCAGCGGCGCGATCTTAGCTTACTGCAATCTTCGCATCCCCTGTTTAAGCAATTCCCCTGCCTCAGCCTCCCAAGTAGCTGGGACTACAGGCACGCACCACCACACCCAGCTAATTTTTTGTATTTTAGTAGAGATGGGGTTTCACCACATTGGCCAGGATGGTCTCGATCTCCTAACTTTGTGATCTGCCCGCCTTGGCCTCCCAGCGTGCTGGGATTACAGGCATGAGCCATCACGCCTGTCCTATTCTTTTAAACATGGCTTATTTTTTACTTAAAAAATAAAGTCTATTGATAACCAAATAAAATTTGATAATAAAAATTAGTTTTTTATGCTTAAAACGCTGTTTATTTGGCAGAAAACAAACATGTACATGTAGACTTATATTTATTTACATGCATATGTAAATCTTTAGCAATTAATTAAAAAGCTATTTTGGAAGTTTAATATCTAGTAACTTCTTCATTCATTCTCATTTTTTTATTTCTGTTTTCTTTGTCTTTCTTCAAAATAGCATGACTTTGTGGTAATTGTAAGAATTTCTCAATTAGGAATTCTAGAAATTGTATTTCAATATTATATTATTCATGAATAAGAGTAGAAAACTGTTTCTCATCTATAATTAGTAGGTGATTTAAAAAAATCAGTAGGGTTTAAATTTTAATAACTGTTGCAATAGAAACAGAGTTCTCAGAAACAATGATAACATGACATCTTACTATTCTCAAGTCCTGTGTTACCTAATGAATGTATGTAAAGAGCTTTCTGGCCCGTCTACACTGTGTTGTTAATAAGGATACCTAGGGAACTAAGTGAAGCTAATAAATCTTGTATTTATTGTTTTTTTGTCTTAAAAAACCAGAATTAATTAGAAGAAACTGAGGGATAAGACTTAAGGGAAAATAACAAAGTAGGAATAAAGAATCTATGCTAGCAGGTGAAAGTGCTCAAGGAGTTAAAAATAATTAAAGGTGACAAATTTTAAATGTGTGGCCTTTCACCCAGGGTTTGAGCCTAATTATATTTTCTAATCTATTTTATTAATGACTAACCCATGTTTTCAAAAAATATCACAAGCTTTTCCTATATATGCAGCCCTAGTTGTAATGTGGTTTGTAATTCATCTGCTAATTAACTGAAAATACTGATATAATAAAATCCAAAAGCTTGTATCATTCTTAGTTATAATTGCCTATCATATGAATATAGTTCAAATGTAATGGATGAGAAAGGATTATTACTATAATTAATATGATTGCTATTTGGACCTGGCATAATAATTATAATAACTTTAGATTTACTCTTAAATTAGCTATTTATGAGAGATATAGAGAACGGTTCTCACAACTAGAAATATCTCTTAAGATAGAGAATTTAGAGAAAATGTTTATTTTTGTCTCTTATTTTTCATGTCCTTTTTGCTGCAAAATTACTAAGCATGTTAAAATCTTATCTTCTGTGACTTTTGTTTTAAAGCCAACAAAACTCTTCACTATTTTAAAAGATTAACAATATCCAGGATAGATTTATTGTTGTTCAGTATAGAGCATCACTCTGTTGCCATGTTTGACACTTCCAATTTCAATTTATTTCCTCACCTCAGGGTAACCTCAGATCTTAGATTAATGTCATTTGATAACAGAGTACAATTCTGCATGACATTCTCAGTTGCCATAGACAATGCTTTGATGAACGCCTTTAAAGTAGAATAAATCTCTTATGCTACAAAACAAATAGTCTTGTACACTTTTGCAACAATAATGAATATTTTTCATCGGGTAAAATTGTCAACAAAAATTTCCAAAGGCAATGAAAATAAGCCAATGGTAGTGGTTCTTCTCTGTATTAGACTCATCGGGACTACTCTAACTGGTTCCCACTGACGCCACCTTTCTTGGAGATAACAGAGATGAAGGGGCAAATGATGAATATATGTGCAAATGATGAATATATGTGCACATATTCAAGTCAATTATTCAGTCATCAATACTGCAAGAATACTGTGCATCCCTAAATTTGGTAGAATTTACATTAAGTTAGAGTTTTATTATATTTTGACCTGATTATGATAAAGTAAATTCTTTAACTGTGAGAGTTGTTCATCAAAATTAAATTGTAAATCAGTACAATACTGATTTTCACTGTAGTATTTAAAATATTTTTATGTTGACATGTTTAAGTGATATTCAAATTATCAAGAAAACAGCCTTAAATATATGTCACCATGAATTCATAATCATAGGCATGCTCTGTGAAATTCTATGCTTAAATAGTACAAAACTTAATAGTTTAAATCAAAGGAAGATTGGTTTAATTCAAAATAAATATTTAAAATGAAAATAGTACTAAAGAGCAAGGTTTTAAATCAAGGTATTTCAAATCCTAACAAGACACTGTGTTGGTGATATGCACCTGATTCCGGTTTGTGTTAGTAAGACCTAACAGTACTGGACAAGAACGGATGTATGCTATTTGTGTTTGGAATCTAGCTAGCTAGCTTTATTTATGGAAATACCTTTGAATAACTTTTTTCCTATTAAATATTATCATAGTATCACTATTAACTTTCTTCGTACATTTTTACGTATAAAGTTTCTTTCTAGTTATTGATTAGCATATACACACATATACATATATATATTTATACAGACACATGAACCCAAACAATCTGTATGTCACTTTGGAACTCCTCAGAGGCTACATTGAAAGCATATGTAGTAGACCCTTCAGTCTCCTCTGGTTGACCACTCTTGTCTAGGCACATGGAAGACCATCCTTCCCAGACTATTTGTAGTTAGATAGGGTCATATGACTCATGGTGATAAATACACTTGAGTGGAAGGGATGGGATTATGTTAGGACCAAGGTTGTGTAAAATCTCTCCACAACCCTCTAGCTTTCTCATTTCCTTTTTCAATGCTCAAAGAGTAACATGTTTATGATGAAAAAAAATCCCAATATGAAAATCAACCAGATATCCCAAGATATGACTTAGAAAACTTTCAGATTTACTGAACCCCTTCAGATGTTGCATTAACAAGACATAAGCTTCTATTTTATTAAATCACTTAGGTTTCAGGATAATTTCTTATTTAATCACAAACCGGTCTTTCTATAAATGAAAATTATGTTTATTCAGACTGTCTTGAAGTTCAAGGTATATTAATTTGGATATTTAAGCTTATGATGTGCACCCTGGAATGTCTTTATTGATCCACATAATACTTGCTAACTTTCTATCTTGCCATTACATTTTGCCAAGCACTAGGAATACAAAGTTCCATATGATATAACAATCTAATAATAAAAAGAATATGGACATGTAGTTAAAATTCTGCAATATTATTAGTGCTGTTGATGCTCTGTTAAGAGCTAGAAACCAAGAGCTGAAGAATATCTGAGAGACAGATAGAGGAAAAATGGCTGGTGGGAGACAGGACTAGATTACAGCTCCTACTTGAATAGACAGAGCAGCATGTGGACACCCACATTGTGAACTTTTGCTCCAGAACTACTGCAGGCATATATCAGGAAAGGTGAGAGAATCCACAGACCCTCTGAAGGAATTGGATTGCTTTCAAAGACCCAGGAGACACCCCAAATGCTGTGAGTGCCCAAGCTGTGTAAGTCGGAAAGGGGGATTGTCCACCCCTGAACACACACTGTAACTGGGGCACCTGAAGGTCTAGATCATGGGAGAAGACTATCACCTTACCTGGACTTGAGTCAAATTAGATAGCCAACCAAAATAAAAGTGTAGAGGAAGCAGCAAGAAAAGCCCTATGGGCTCTCCTGATCCCCAGGGAAGCAATTTCTGCCTTGTCTCACATGGGCTCTTGGGGAGGGCTGCCAGAGGAATAGGGAAAAAACCACACAAAGAAGGAAAGCTCCAGCTAAACTTTGAAACAATTCCAAATAAACAAGGTGTCTCCTGGGCAGAATCTGGCAGAAGGTGTGAACCCAGTGCTCAGACCTGACAGGCAGGGAGGCAGGAAAGCTCTGCTTGCTTTCTCAGCTGGGAGACTGGTAGCTGGGGCCAAATTCTTTCCCTAGCTCACTCACTGCCTAGAAGCAAACTCAGTGCTGTTGGTGGGGGCACAGTGGGAGTGAGACCAGCCTTTTGGGTTGCACGGGAGCTGGGTGAGACCTATAACTGCCGGCTTTTCCCCACTTCACTGACAACCCGCATGACACATCAGAGGCAGCCATAATCCTCCTAGGAGCATAACTCCTTCAACCTGGGAACCACACCTGCATCCCCCACACAGCCACAGAAAGATCGCCTAAGGAGAGCTGGAGCTCAGACACATGTAACCCTGTCCCTACCTGATTATCCTTCCCTATCCATTCTGGTAGCTGAAGGAAAAACTCCATGGGACAAAAGAATCTGAATAGCAGCCATGAGCCCCAGATCTTTCCCTTGACATAGCCTACTCAAATGAGAAGGAATGAGAAGAACAATTCTGGTGATAGGACAAAACAAGATTCACACTAGCTCACAAGCAATGGATCCAAACAAAAAAGACATTCTTGATTTACCTGAAAAAGAATTCAGAAGCATGATCATTAAACTAATCAAGGAGGCATCAGAGAAAAGTGAAGTCCAATTTAAGGATACCAAAGAAAAAGATACAAAAATTAGGGGAAAAATCTTCAGGGAAATAGAGATCATAAATGAAAAACTATCACAACTTCAGGAAATAAATAGCACACTTAGAGAAATGCAAAATGTTCTGGAAAGTCTCAGTAATAAAATCAAACAAGCAGAAGAAGGAACTTCAGAGCTTAAAGACAAGGTTTTTGGATTAACTCAATCCAACAAAGACAGAGAAAAAAGAATTTTAAAAAATGAGCAAAATCTCCAAGAGGTTTGAGATTACGCAAATAACCAAAATTAAGAATAATTGGCATTCCTGAGGAAGAAAAGAAATGTAAACATTTGGAAAACATATTTGGTAGAATAATCAAGGAAAATTTCCCTGGCATTGCTAAAGACCTAGACATTCAAATAGAAGAAACTCAAAGAACATCTGGGTAATTCATCACTAAAAGATCATCGCTTAGGCACACTGTCATCAGGTTATATAAAGCCAAGACAAAAAAAAAAAAAAGGAATCTTAGGAGCTGTGAGCCAGAAGCACCAGGTAACCTATAAAGGAAACCTATTAGATTAACAGCAGATTTCTCAGTAAAAACTCTACAAGTTAGAGGAGATGGGCCCCTATCTTTAGCCTTAAACAAAACATTTATCTGCCAAGATGGTATCATAGTTGTAGTTTAGTTGCGTTCTGTCACCAGTGAAGAAACACTGACAGAGGAGAGGACATGGGGACAGCTGAAAATGCATTTGGTTATTAAAATAGTGCAAATAAAAATAATTTGGATCTCTACAGTAATGGCAATAAATGTGGAGAAAGTATTGTAAATTTTAGAGTCCTTGGTAAGGACAAGGGCTTGTTAGCTTGTGAGATATCAGTGTTACAGGAAGAAGGATGAGTAGAGATAGTAGTGAAGGTTCTAGTTATAAATACAATGCCAAGAGGGTCCAAAAAAGGGAAATGTGATAGGCTGAATAATGACCCTGTAAGATTTCCAGTCCTAATTCCTGGAACCTGTAAATGTCACAATACACACACACACACACACACACACACACACACACACACACACATATATATATATAATTTTTAGATTTGATTAAGGATTGAGACAGCAAGATGGGAAGGGGTCCCCCTAAAAACTCCAAAAGGCCTGCGCCCTTGCAAGAGTTCACACTGGGGTGGAGCCACAGATGTTTCCCGCCATTCGCAGTGGGGAGGACCCTGTCCCTTCTTCCTGGGTGGAACCTGAGATTCAATTTTCTTTCTTTTTTTTTTTTGAGACAGAGTCTCACTCCGTCACCAGGCGCCAGGCTGGAGTGCAGTGGCGCAACCTCAGCTCACTGCAACCTCCGCCGCCTGGGTTCAAGCAATTCTCCTGCCTCAGCCTCACAAGTAGCTGGGACTACAGGCGCGCGCCACCACACCCAGCTAATTTTTTTGTATTTTTAGTAGAGACGGGGTTTCACCATGTTGACCAGGATGGTCTCGATCTCTTGACCTCATGATCCGCCCACCTCGACCTCCCAAAGTGCTGGGATTACAGGCGTGAGCCACGGCGCCCGGCCTGAGATTCAATTTTCAAGGCAGGAAACACACTAGCGGGGACTCTGGCCTTGTGGAGAGTTCCTGTTTCCCTCTTTTCCTTTTTACTCAATAAACTCCGTCCTTCTTACCCTTCAAGCCTAATTTTTCATGGCCATACAATAAGGATCCCATCTTTAGCTGAACTGAGGAAAAAGTCCTACAACAAGATCATGACATGGAAAAATTATCCTGGATTATCCAGGTTGACGTTCAGAGGTATAAGAATCACAGGTATTCTTATAAGATGGAGACAGAGGGAAATTTCAGACAAATAAGGAGAGGACAATGTGATTATGGATTGGTGTGATGCCATCATAATCCAAGGATGCCAGCAGAAGCTGAAAGAGGAAAAGAACCGATTCTCCCCTGTTATCTCCTGAGGGAGCACAACTCTAACAACATGTTGATATTGGCCCAGAGAAACTTATTTAGGACTTCCGGTTTCTGAAACCATATGAAAAGAAATTCTGTTGTATTAAGACACTAAATAAATTTGTGAGAATTGTTTTCAACAGGAATATAAAATAAATACATAAGATTAGCCTAGAGTTTCTAGCTAGGATCATGTAAGTATGTCTGTGTACATTACATATATTTATACACACACACATATGTATATAAATATATGTATGTGCATGTGTCCTTGTGAATTTTGTGTGAGTGCATTTGTGTATGTAGGTATGTTCACATGTGAACTGATGAAAATATATTAGAAAGGAAAGGCTAAAACTGAAACAAAATAAAAAAGGCAACATGGAAAGCCATGTGTTTCTCACCTCTCTCCACTAATATTGCAGCCAAGATACTAGATATGAAAATATCAAAGGAAGTTAAGAGAGAAAGGTTTAGGCACGCCAAGAAAATTATCCCAGCTGGCAGATAAAGTGCTGTCAATACAGACTTTATTGTTCCCTGGCTGGTGGTGCACAGTTTAAACTCAGCACATCACCATACATTTTATACCTATATACCAGGTCTACCTGTTCTACAATCCTTCCATTAATGATTTTCAAGGAAAAGGTGATAAAATAATTTCATGAAAAACACTTAAGTCTTCCAGATGGAAAAATGTTGGTGATAAAAATGATATTTATAACAGCCATAAGCTGGTGCCCCAACACCCTCCCTATACATCCAGCCATGTGGAATTAGTAGAGATTAAGAAAATCATGCAGGACAATGCTTCTCTGAATTGAGCAGAAAAAGCTCTGGAAGCCCAATGTTACTTTCTGAATCCCCTTTGTATGAGTTTCTGTAATGAGCAGACACTGTTTCAATTGACTTTTCATGTGTTATCTATTTATTTCTTACAATGCCACCATGATATAGGTTTTATGTGTCTAGTTATGTCTCTCGTATAGACTGGAAAAAGGAGTTCCAGAGAACTTAATTACTAGTCATTAAGCAATAGAATCAGGAGTCAAATTGAGTCCACATTCTTAACCAATGTGCTGCAGATTCGACTGAAAGTCATATGGCATTCCGATTCATTTTTTAGGACATTCATTCAAACTTTCTAATTTTAACAGAGCAGCAGAAGTGCTGTGTAGTGTCCTATAGATGATCTTTGATATACGTGTTAGATGAAGTAGCAGCAACAATAACAGTGTGGAGGCAACCAGGCTTGGAGGGCCTCCTAAAAATCTCAGGTTTTACTCATGCTTCTGGAGCTCTGGCTCTTTTGGAATTAAATTACTGAAACAGATATTCTGCACCTCTTTCTCTCCCATTTCCTTTCTGTCTTTTTTTTTTTTTTTTTTTCCTCCTGGCTACAGATCCTAGTAATCGTCAAGATACCTGCTAAAACGTTCATGATGATAGACTTAATCAGAACAAGTTTCTGATTAAGGGGTGAATATATAGATAATAATAGGATAGACTGAGAAACAAAACATTGTGGTTAAGTAGAAAATAATTTTTAAAATATTTGTTGAAAATTATCATTACCTATACAAGAAACATCTCTTTTTGATAAAAAGCTTTTATATTTTTTTATGGCCATCATTTAAAATTGACAGTCACATTAAACATGAGCATTGATAAAGAAAATATGGAGACTACACTAAATGTATGATAATCCCATCGTGTAAACTGAATTTACCATTGCAGTTTTTATTTACCTTAAATTGCTCATTTTTGTAATTCATATTTTATTTCTCTAAATGCAAAAAGTAAAAATTAAAAGTCAAATCTTTTATTAATTGAGCTTATTAATAAGTAGATTTTTAAATTAACTTATATTTAGGCTCCTATTATAATTTTTCATGTAACCTATGAATGGTAAAAAAAAGTTAAATGGAAAAAGTAAATTCTTTTAATGATGTGAAAACAAAATCTCTGAAACATCATTCATTTTCATATTTATTGTTGTAAAATTAGGACATGCAAAGGAAATACTTTCACTTTCTGAAGGACATTCAGTGAAAGTCTATGTCCAGAATTTTTGTCCAATCTAACTCTTTCAGTGTAAATAGTTTTTTACTGTTTCTGATTTTAGTGTTTTTCCTGGTTGTCTACATTATATTAATTATATGCTTATGCCACTGTTTCATGATTGATCAACTATGAGCATTGTCTACTGACTTCATTTACTCAGTATTAATTATGATTAACTTCAATTAATCTCCTTTCCTCTTTCCTCCATTTTTTATATTAAATATTACTTCTGTGAATTACTTGTATAATTTAAGAGAATATGCTTAAAACTATTTCTTAGGCCGGGCGCGGTGGCTCACGCCTGTAATCCCAGCACTTTGGGAGGCCGAGGCGGGTGGATCACAAGGTCAACAGATCGAGACCATCCTGGTCAACATGGTGAAATCCCGTCTCTATTAAAAATACAAAAATTAGCTGGGCATGGTGGCACGTGCCTGTAGTCCCAGCTACTCAGGAGGCTGAGGCAGGAGAATTGCTTGAACTCAGGAGGCGGAGGTTGTGGTGAGCAGAGATCGCGCCATTGCACTCCAGCCTGGGTAACAAGAGCGAAACTCCGTCTCAAAAAAAAAAAAAAAAAGAAAAAAAGATAAAACTCTATTTCTTGATCCATTAACCTCAGTACCTCAACTTCCTCAATCCTCTTCCCACTCTACCTCTCATGTCTGTCAGCATTCTCCAAATGGTCAAAAAGATCTATCACTTGAATTCTGGTCTGTAATTATTACAGATTTCCATGATTTCACTACAGATTGACAGTGAAACTTTAAGGCTGAAACTTAGTGTTGGCCATATTAAGATTATGGAAATACCATTTATTTCAAAACCAAGTAGATCTTCAGAGGAAATATGACTCTATGACACTGAACTTTTACAACTAAAGAAAAAACTTCCGGATCCAAAACTATTCTCCCTTTTATATTTTATCTGTCATTCAAAATCATTTTATGTTTTAATTTGCTTTGCACTGTCTTTCTACATTTCCCCTTGGATTTTCTACTTGTATTTCTGGTTTTTTGACCCAAGAATTGTACACCTTATAAAATCAGTTAAAGTTGATCTCTAATGGTTTCTTAAATACTTCTATAGTGACTCCTCCTTAGACTTGCTAAATAGGTTTTGCTCTGGGAATATCATATCTACTCCTTTCCAAAGCACATGTTTAAGCTTCCAGAGACATTTTATTTTTCCTGCAGATTACATTTTTTTTCCAGAAAAAAAACGTCTGAGGTAAATTTTCTGTATCTTATTTTCTCACTCTCCATAGATGGGATACAATATCATTTAGTGTCCACCGGAGACTACGAGACACTGAAGATTCATTGTGGTTCTCATTTTCTTGTAGGGCATTTTGCTTTTTCTCTCTGGAAACTATTAGGGAATTTCCTCCTTTGTTCCCACCTTAGATATTTTTATATGATATCACTAGATAGGAATGGGCTTTTAAAAATTCAGCTTTCTTGACAGAAGGTGGGCATTTCTAATCTAAAAATATATGCCTCTATCTTCCACTCTGAAAATTTTCCTTCTGTTATTTCTTTGGTAATCTCTTCCCCTCTTGTTTCTTTATTCTTCCAATACTAAAATATTTTCTGATTACTCCCCCATATTGCTCATCTATTTTGTGCCACTTTTCATCTATTTATCTTTTTAGTTCTATGTTCTAAAATAGTTCCTTCCTATTCCAAACATTTATTAAATACTCATTAAGCATATTTTAAATTTTACATAGCTGTTACCTAAATTCCTAGAAGACTGTATATATTTTATTAAAATCATCTTATCTGAACTCCCTGAAGATTTTAATTAGAAGAAGTTTATTATTTTTTAAAAAATTCTATTTTCTAGCCTTAATTCTTTAGGATTAGTTGTCTCATTTTTAAATACTTATTCTTTTTTGATCTTAATTGGTCATTAATAAATGTGAATAAAGGACCAGATAAATTATCTTAGGTGTCTTGCAGAGATTTTCTCTGCTGTTACTGGCCTGTTTCTTGAATGAGAAGGATGTTTGCTCTGTTTGTGTGTGTGATGTTTTCAGGTTTTACTGTGGTATTTCCAGAGGCATGTTATATGTATAGCACAGACCAACAAATGGTTTAAGATTCATTCAAATACCAAAACAAGGCCAGCCTGACTAATGACAGTAAACACTCACTCACTCTGAGAGCCATGAATCCTCCTCAACATACCCATCAACTTATATCTGACCTTAAACACTGCTTCCTGATGCACAACAATGGGAGGAAGCTGAACATGTACATCTTTTATATTGACTCTCCCTCGGTCATCACCATTTCTGCTCCTCTTTTTGTACCTGCTGTCTGTAGCTCTTGCCTCTAGTGATGTGCACTATACAAAATACTCCTAGCTCCACTGGAGCATTTTTGCTGTTGAATATACTGAGAGATGGCTCCTTTTATTGTATTATATCCATCTAGGTATTCCCATCAGTCTTCTGTCTTTCAGAAGTTTATTCTCATCTGTTGACTGCTGTGTTTCTCTGCTGTCATTCTCAGAAGCTCTGTGGATTTATTTACTTTTGTATTTCTTTATAGAATATTCTAATGCATTTTTGAAATAGACAATTTAATAAGATTTCTGACTCTAGTAACTTTAATCTTAAGAATTTTTAAATGTTATAAAGGAAAGCAGTTCCCTTGTTTTAAGTCAATATTAAAGGAATATTCCCATATATATAGACACATGTGTATGTATATATACTGAAACTTCCACGGATAACTTATTTCTCCTGCAGTTTGTATTGATTTTTTTCTAGAAAAAAAATACATAGGAAGTAAATTTTCTGCATTTTATTTGCTCAATCTCCATAGGTGGAATACACATATTTGTGTGTATGTATTATGTATAAAAGGGTCATGTCTCCATCCAATAGTATTAACACTAATCTCCAAAGATACCCTAAATGAGTGAGAAAGAATTAAAGAAAAAACATTTTATAGATATGAAAATGATAAAACTTTAAATAATATTGAATTTTCAAAAACATATTAAAATGTAAATGAAAGGCAGAAAATACAATTTCAATGTGGATAGCTTAAAAAGAGTTAATAACTTTATCCTGTATACCGTCCTTTAGAAACACTTAGATATTAAATTGAGAAAAATGTCAAACTTTACAAGTGGAAAAAAAGGCATATCTTTCTGTCTTTATTGTTGGTAAACAATTCAGTCACCACCCCCGACCAGAGGGCTTAGCCTATGAACCAGCCTGGTTCAATCACAGTGCCGAATGTCCCTGGCTATACTTACTTGTTCATATCTGCTATGTGTGTAAAGGTTGGTCAGAATCCTTCCTAAGGATTCTAAGGACCAGGAGCTCTTTTTCAGGGTCCCTAGATAAAGTGACTGTAACTCTGGGAATCAATTGACATGTTTGCTTTTGAAAATTAAGTAGAGTTGGATATATGAGGGATATATATGAAGAGGTAATTAAAAAATTAAATAATAAATTTAGACATTTTAAATTATGGGTAAAATTTAAATTTTTAACAGCTAATATGACTGTGCCAATACAAGTGTCAAAATATAATTTAAAAAAATTAAGCTAAAAAAGAATATATTGAAGGGATACTGATTTTTTTTTTTACCAAGTCAAAGAAGAGGAGCAGGCCCCAGTATGCATCTGGGGATTCTAAGCAACCCGGTGACTCCAAGATAATAACATTCTCTGAGTGACCTTCCTATATCCAATTCTACTTGATTTACAAAGGCAAACATGACAATTGAGTCCCAGAGTTAAATTCACTTTATCTAGGGACCCTGGAGTAAAGCTTCTGCTCATTAGGAAAGATTCTGACCAACCTTTACACACCATGTATCGGATATGAACAAGTGAGTATAGCTAGGGACACTGGGCACTGTCACTGAACCATCCTGGTTCACAGTCTAAGCCCTCCGGTCAGGGTGTGGTGACTGTGTTGTTTATCAACAATAAAGACAGAAATAGTTTGTTGGCCAAATAAAACGAGCTATACAGCTGTGTAATGAGTTGAGGAGGTTTTGTTAAAAGAAACATGTTGCAAAACTATGGAGCAAAATGTCCCTGAAATCATTCTTCATGGTTATCTCTACCGGTAAGTATTTGTAGGATATTCACCTACTTGGAAGAGTAGTAAATAAGAAATAAAATACTATTTTGTTAAGAGTTTGCTGAGCCCTTGTGGACCAAGGTTTGACTGGAAAAACACAGATTGGAGCATGTGACATTAACTAAAGACCAATAAGTAACTGAATTTTTATGGAGTTCCAATCTCATTATCACCAAAGTCCCATGTGGTGAGATTGGCCAAGCATTTGAATGGTCCTGTGAGAATAATAAAAAGAGAAGAGAATCAGTTAAATGGGCTCCAAAGGGTCCTGACTCAGCTCCCTCGTCTTAACAAATGAAAACAATAGAGGAAAGAGTTCACATCGGTTCATATGATTACTTATTACTAATGTGGCCCCAACCATCCGCTAATGTGGATTTTGTCCTATTAGAACAACAAATGACTTAGAGGAAGAAGCAAAGAAGTAGGGCAGAGAAAAGAATGGGTACTCCTTTGCTGTATTATGTAGCTAATCTAAAGTGAAGTATTTTAATCCCATGTGATCACTTAAAACTCAATCATGATTTTTCACTTCTCTTTGAGAACATACTTGCCTTAATTCATAGAGCTTAAGAGCTGGAGAAGAATTTAGAAACTAAATCAAACTGCATTATTTTATAGCAAGCTGATACTCTGAGTAGGTTATAACTTTGTGAGATAAGGTATCCTAATATACAATTGTGTGTGCTTTCTAATATATGTGGCTGTCCTTATACAATTAGGAAGTGTTGCTTTTTATTGAAAAATTCTATTTCTCTATCTCTACATAATCTATCATCTATCTATGTGATCTTAAGAAAAGTTATTTTCTCTATAAGATGTTCTTTAGGAAAAAATGTCCATCTATAAGTTCAGGCTCAATAAATTTACATCCAATCTTTTTGCTGTTGTTGTTGTTGTTAAATACATACCTATTTCCTGAATACATCCCCTTCATGTGTAAGTTCATTTCAAAGTTTTATAATCTATCTTTCAGGGAAATGTTTCTTTATGTTAGTGAATATCATTACTTTTTAACTATTTAATTGATTTCTTTCCTATTTTCTGATGTAGTTTTCATATCAGGTAGACTCAATAGAACAGACAGACACAAAGATATATAAACACACATACACATACATACGTATTCTACAGACGTCTTGGTAGTATGGCATTTCAAGTTTGAAATTTTTATTTAGGTTTGGGAATGGTTGAATATGCATTGATTTTCCATAGGTTACCCTGAAATTTGACTCAGAGTGATATGTAATATATGCTATAATTGCCCCTTTCTTGTCATTAGAATATGTAAATCAAAAAACCCTCATGGTTGAACATTGGCACATCTCATCAATTCAGTTCAGTATCACATAAAATAAATAGTAAACTTTAGCTATAGGATGTAATGTTAACTATGCATATTCCTGTAGAGCCTAAAAGCAGTTGGTGTGTGTGTGTGTGTGTGTGTGTGTGTGTGTGTGTGTCTGTGTAGTGGGTAGGGGGAGAGGGAGAGAGAGAGAAAGTGGGAGAGAGAGAGAAATAACTATGTAACTATATACTGGACCCTTGTGGTCTCTATAATACATAGTGACACATCAATTTATCTTTATTTCTTAGTTTTTCTACAAACTTAGTCTTGTATGTAATTTGTGGGTTCAAGATTTTATGGGATTCACATTGAAGGTGCCATGTAATTAAACAATAAAATTTATAATAAAACCAGTATGAACCTAGTAACCTATATTATACTGTTTAATATTAGCAGAAATCAACTTTCTTAAAAATACTTGGGAAAATGTTTAAAATATGTTTTATAATTTGATGAATTTAGAACAACTTAGTAGTCAGTATATTTTTTTGATTAGTTATTAATAATTTATTTCATTCTACCTTGGAGTAAGTTAAGCATCTCCTAATTAACTGTTGAATTATTACACTTGTCACTGCATAGAGGATAAAGCTAGAAGCAAGCATAAAATAATGCATTTCTAAAAAAGAAAATATCACACTTGATATATAAGGAAAATAAGAAAACATGTAACTAATAATGATTTATGTAAGTAAATTTACATATGCAAAATAAATTGTCTAGAAATAAATATTTGCCTTAGTAACATAATGCTAACTAAACTTCATAGGGAATATTCAAGAAAAATGCAGTTTTAACTTTAATATGCACATGAGATCAATTAATGTATCACATATGCAAATATGAAGGCAATGACCCTGATTCTGAAGCTTGTTATTTCTGGAGTTGGCATATGGCTCTTTCTAACAGCAGACATAATGATTTCAATAAATTAGCTGGTAATGCCATGTAATGAACTCTGATTTGTGTTAATTTGGCCATTACTTAGTAATTTTATGTTAATTTTTATTTAAAATCAGTTTTGAAGGCAGTATTTGAATTTCATTTTGCGTCTAGCATTTTGAAAATGAACAAAAAAATTTTTGGTTCAGATGTTAAATAAGACAAAAGTTGTTTTACAAAGTAAGAATGCAGAATATTACTCAGAGTTTACATAGAAATTTGTTTATAGTAATCCCATTATTTAAAAATTCCATTGAACAATAATCATGTCAAAGGGTTGAAGAGGGTTATTTTACTCATTTTTAAAATAATCATTGCTAAATCTCCTTTTTGAAGTCTTTCTCAACCCTACCATTTTTATCTGTTTCAGAACATCACAAGGTTTGTCTCCTTGTTACATGTGATGGTGAAGGCAGTGCGGGTGGCAGTAATATTTACATACATGTATAATCTATACAAATATATGTATGTATTATATATAATTGCATATATTAGCTTATTTATTTATAAATCATTAGAAATCAAATTTGTTAAAAGAAAAAACTTTTTTTCTCTGAACCATGCCAAGTAAAATGAAGATTTTCCTCATAATTGTGTCTTTTCACAGATAGATTAATGCTGGATGTGAGCTTACATAAAAACAAACAAACATGAATATATTCTATTTGAT
The DNA here is from genome assembly GCA_004027835.1 of Alouatta palliata. Classification (NCBI taxonomy): domain Eukaryota; kingdom Metazoa; phylum Chordata; class Mammalia; order Primates; family Atelidae; genus Alouatta; species Alouatta palliata. The sequence goes on from PVKV010004726.1 coordinate 16,681, forward strand.
TTTTGTGGGAGTCTAAAAAGAGTACAACAGAAGTTAAATTCATCCCTACTCTTATGTGTATTATTTTTTAAATCTGATTTAACTTCATACAACTCCTTTTTCTTATGCACGAGTGGAATAATGGTAATTAACTTATATGTCTCTGATGGGAATTTAGTGAGCTAATATTGGTGAAGTGTCTGGCAAATGGTAAGGATTAAAAAATGTTGGAAAGAAGTATGACTGAATAGATAATGTCACTTAACTGAGCACAGGTATCTCTTGCTTACATCTTTCAGTCCCTTGTCTATGTTATACCCAGAACGAAACACAAATAGGATTTTTGTTACGACTACTTTGCTTAAAATTCTTTTATGGATACATCTAGGATAAAGGCCAGAATCTATGCCATGGAATACAAGGCACTTGACATTCTGGCTTGTGCAGTTTTCTTCTGCCACTTCTCTGTCTTGGTGGTTCATGTTTGTCAGTCTATGTAAACCGAACTCTTAGTATTTACCTAAATGGGTCATGATGGTGAATGCCCTCATGCTTATTTAAATAATATTCTTTCTTTCTGAAATGCTTACCCTAACTTTCTTTGGCTGGGAATTTCCTACTGATTCTTCTAGACTCTGAGATGTGATTATTAATACTCTTAGGTGAATTATTTTAATTTCATTGTTCTCATAGTTTTTAAAATACTTCATACTTGGGAATATTACTTTATGCAATATGTTTGCATCTCTCTCTCTCCCCCATATACTCTTAGCATCACAGTGACTAGTGACATATCCAACATATCTTCAGCACATAGTGGTTAATATATTATCTAGCATACAGTGAATTTGTAATGACTATTTCTTAAATCTTATGTTGAAGATAATGAAAAATTGTGTTCATAAAATGATCTGCCAATAAGAGAAATTTATCTCAAGTACCCAAGATTTAAATCAATCTTGGGTACTTCAAATAAATCCTTTATTTATGAGCTAACATTCCAGTTTCTTAGCAGCTGTATTTTCATGTTCAAGTTCATGAAATCCTAAATTCATCTGCATTCAATTATAAATATTAGCAACGTTACTTATTTTTTATATAACATAATCTTTCTGACTTCCTGCTGTGGTTTCCATGTCACATTTCCTCTGGTAAATTTCTTACTTCATGGAAAGAATAGAAGATATGGCAAATTCATTCAGGGGCTAATTAGGAATTGGATGTATTGATAATTTACTTCTTTCTCTAACACAAAGTTAGAACTGCCAAAACAATGACTTGTGACTTGTGAGTCTTTTTGCTGATTTAAACATACACAGGAGATTAGAAAATATCCATGGCCCATGTACAAGTAGGTAAAAGATACTGAACTACAATATATTTAAAAACGTGAGATCTTAAACCTCATTTTTCTGTTATTTACATTGGAATTTTTAGGATGAAAAATTGTATGCTGAACCAACATGCATTCCATTGTAGCTGAGGAAGGTACCTCTCTATGTGAGAAAACTGAGCATTTCCCAGAGATTTGCACATGTGTTTATATTGCTGTAAAGTTCATTGGAACTTTTCTATTACTAAATACCTGCTGCACATATCATCATTTCAATGAGACACTAAGGTTTTGGTTCTTATCTACTCTGACTATTGGTGTCAGATAATAGATTTTCCATGTAATGTAGAGTGTTTTAACATTCCAAGTGGACAAGTGGCTATTTTAGAATTTTTTCTTGACAAATTTTCATTTTTAAAAATTATACAAAGCACCTCTTCTTACACCATCTATAGATGAATTGAATGCTTTCTGTTTTTTATAAACATTCTAAATAACAGCAAAAAAAAGGCTTGCTTTATAAAATTATTCACAAAGATTACATATAATATGTGTATTCACCACTTTAGTGCACTTGCTAACTAGATGTTGAATCATTACAAGTTTTTTTTTTTTTTCCTAATTCACCATTATGTGACATTAAAAAAAATCAAACACGTAGGAGCCTGGGTGCCTAGCAGGACTAAGATGTGTTGATCTAGTAACCTGGCCTAAGAAGCTAAGCAGAACAAGACCTGCTTATGTATTTGAGTGCATGAAATTGAGGAAAGTATTTCAATGATTGGAGACTGTCATTGGAGTATGAAGAAAACCAAAGTGAAATAGTCAGTCTAACTCAGACATTGGTCTGAAGAGGCTACCATATATAGGAATAGGCAGCTTATCAATTAAGCTATGTTAATAATACGAAAATAGGAAGATGTTGCCACTGAAAGAGGAAAGATAAAAAGGCTTGATTTTATTGTTTAATGTTGCTTAGGGAAACAGAACAAATATATTTTATATACTCATACACACATACATATTTAAAAATATATGTATATATAGTTTCTTACATATAGAAATATAGAAATATATTTTTATATATAGAGGTTTTATATGTATAAAACCTGACTAATATTGTTACATCCTGATCCTGATAAACCCATTATATGTTGAAAATTAATTACTAATATATTTAATTATTACCATATACATATTGAAGAGAGAGAGAGGAAGAGATTTATTATAAAGAACTGGCTCAAGCAGTTATAGGCTCGCAAGTCCTAAGATCTGCAGGGTGAATCAGCAAGCTGGAGACCCAGGAGAGCCATTCGTAAAGTTATAGGCCAAGTCAAAAGTCCTGAGAATCAGGAGAGCTGATGGGACATTTCCAGTACAGAGTCCAGCAGACTTGAGATCCAATAAGAGATGATGTTTTAGTTTGAGCCATAAGACAGAAAAAAAGTAAATGTCATAGTTCAAAGGCTGTCAGGCAGAAACAATTCTCTTACTCAGCCTTTTTTCTCTAACAAGGCTTTTAACAGATTGAATGAGGCCCACACACACTGGGGAGGGCAATCTGCCTTACTCAGTTTTCTAATCAAATGTTAATCTCATCCAAAAACACTTCACAAAGACATGAAAGTAATGTTTGGCTAAATATCTGGGCCTCTTGTGACCCAGTCAGGTTGACACATAAAATTAACCATCACATTTGTAGAAAGATATTTATGAAATCAGTGAATTAATAAATCACAGCTCTCTGACACCATGTGGAAATCAGGTAAAATGGCCATACAATTTAACTAAGCCTTAGACAGAGCTGTGCTGGATCAAACAGAGTAGAATATTTACTGTGGCAGAATGAAACCGGTAGAATTCCCAATTGTTCAAGCAATGAGGCTTTCTCCCCATTCCAATGGTTTTATCATGAGAAAAACAGGACATACATACTCGCACAAGAAAGTAAGCTATAATTACAAGGAGAGTTACTTATGGTCTAGCAGCTAATTTTACCTGGGAGAAGGTCCTAGAAATTTGAAAGGGGGTTATCATGAAATAGAAAGATTGGGAAATTTTCAAAAAGATTAACTTAAACTTATATACTCATAGTAATCATGTAAGACTTACTTTGTTCTACTAACTTTGTTTATTTGTTTTTTTTTAACTGTATTATGTCACCAAATTTATTTGTCAGTCTGTGAGGAACCTTAGAACTGGGGAAATACTGTAGCGTATTGTTTTCATATTCTCTGTCACTTGTTTTAGGAACAGGGATGTTGTAGAAGTTGGCTTCTTAGGTTGCCCTTACCATTGTCATTACTATGATTAGACCCCATTAGGAGAGAGAGCAGAAATTGAATAGGGAGTCAGAACTGATAAGAAGCATCTGACTCAATTCCAAAAGGAACAAATCAGGATGGGTGCAATTTATGGTAGATCAAAGTAATACACATTCAGTAGAAACTACTCCAAGTACCCATTCAGCCATTCCATTTTTCATGTTGAGTAACATATCCAAAATTTACATGAGATATTAAACACTTTATTATGAAATAGACTTTGTGGTAGATTATTTTGCCCAGCTGTAAGCTAATATAAGATAAGTTAGATTAAGCTATGATATTCAGTAGGTTAGGTGTATTAAATACATTTTCCACTTACAATTTTTTCAACCTATAATGTGTTTATTAAGATGTAACAACATTACAAGTCAAGAAATATCTGTATTTGTTTTATCATAAAAAGTCTTAACTAACCCTTTAGTTAATCAACTTGTTAATTAGTCAATTATGTAGAAGGATGCCCATTAGATACTGAAGTCCTAGCTAAAAAGCCAGTGTGTTTATACCATTTAAATTGAATCTTTACTAAAAAAAATTATCATTTTTTATTTATTCCCAAACCTATTTATTTCCGTTAACATTGTCATTGCAATCATCAACTCTAAGTATACATGTTGAGATGAAATATGAGTATGAAAGATGAAGTGTTGATGCTTGTGTAAAAACAAAGTTGAATGGTTAGGAGAAATTTGATGACAGGAAAAGAAAATATGCTGAACTATGTATAAGCAAAAATTGCAAAAAATGGGAGGAAATCACAAAAATCTTGGGCCGTTTTGTAATCACATTGCTTAGCAACTGTCTTAAATTTTGGCTCACCCTGGAGAAACTCAAGCTGAAATTCACACATTAGATTGTCATTTATGCAAGGAAGACAGTTCAGAACTTTAAACATTTATAGATTTTGATGCTATCTTAAAAATAATTGGTTGACAGATGTGCATTTTACAGTGTTTTAAATTTAAATGTTTAAGGTATTTATAGGTTTTCTAACTAAAGTAAGTAAATAACAATTTCCTTTTTAATCAATTAATTGACTAAACAACTATACTATTATTTTTGGTTATGAGACAGCTACATTAGTTAATTAGTCTTTTCAGCATAAAATATGAATTAATTCATCATTATTAATTACATCCCTTGCAAGTTAACAATATTTGGGCCTTGTGGCTAATATACACAAGCATAACAATCATCATTTTCCAAGAAAAGATTTGGATCCATTATAGAGATGAGATCATAAGACAGGAAGTGGGACTTGAGTTGGAAAAAGCAAAATTAAAGCAGCATTGGAGGAATGTGAGGAGTGGAAGCCAAGTTAGTTGAAGAGAAGATTAAGGGATAAAAAAATCAAGAGACTATAATAAGGACAGCTTTAAGCCATTTCCTGGATTCAAAAAGTCTCACTGAGCAGTAATAAATGATTAATCTATAGAATAAAGACAACTGGTGTCAGCTTTCAATGCCATGACAGAGTATATTGTGATTTATTTATTTGTGTTAGTTTATTAAATGATTTTAAATAGCAAAAATGGCAAAGAGTAATAATATAATTAAAGTCATATTTTATGTAAAATCAATTCATTATATCTAATTACAGAAGGCATAGAAAGATGAAAGATTTGGCAACCATAAAGATTATTATGAACAAATCTGCAATATTTGGTCTTCAACACTAACTCTCTATAATTCCTACCACACAATATGAAGATTTCTTACTAATTTGAATGATAACTACCTTTTTTAATAATTCTTTTGAGTCACTTGGACTTTTCTAGGCTTTTAATTAAAATCTTTTAAAGTAGATTATATTGTACATACAAACATGCATATGTAATATATTACATAGTCATATATTAACTTTTATAGTTTTATAAAACAAATATAATGATACGTTTTGAATGGTTTGTCCTGACTTGTCACTACAATAGTCTGTGAAATGTTCTGACAGTTACAGTTCAGCTGGCTTGATTCACTCAGTTCCACAATATAAGTTGCTTGACCTTGATATATTTTCTAATGCTATTTCTATCTACTCCTCAATTTCTCTGACTTATATGTCTTCATTGTAACCCAAGTTTTATCTCTCCTTAGCTGATTTCATAAATCCTTCTCTTCTAGTCACCTCTCTAATACTATCTCAATGTACCATCTAATAGAGGATACTCATTAATAGCAGTAGAAAACTCTAAACTGCAGTAAATTATATGACTAGGATTTTTATCTAGGCTTTTCTCCTCATAAAATATATGTTTTTTTCCCCCATGTCTCTCCTGAATAGGCTTTGTCAAAAATGAATAGCACATAAATATTTGATTTATTACATTCCTATCCATAGCACCAAAATTGAAATGCCAAACCTAATGTACCATTTGTCATCAGGGTGGTAAATGTTCAACCAGACCACTGAATTGTTTTTTATGGGCATAGCTAGAACTAGAATTTATATGGCCAAAAAAACAAAATGAAACAAAAGGCTGAAAGCAATTATAGGGGTTAGCTTTTTGCTTGAATCAATATAGATCCCTTCTCATTATTAAATGGCAAATATGCAAAATAAACAACAATTTATTCTACTTATAATCTCCAAACATCATTTTGAGCAATAAAGTCAACTTTCTTACCAAGAAAAACTTAACAGAGCTAGCCATAAATATAACATTTAACAAAAGTTCATATATACATCTGTACACACACACACACATATATATATATATCTGTCCCCTATGAATTTATGTATAGCGTATTCTCTTATACCTAACTCACCTCTATGAAGGGCCTGTTATGGATCTCATACTGGCACTCTGTGTGTTTTAGAGACAGATAAATGTATAATAGAATTATGGATATCATCATTCTGTACTGTAATTGGATGACAGAATAGGCTATCCACAAGACAGAAAATAGTCAATGAATAGAAAACAATTTAATCCCTTAGCATTTATTGAGCTTTTACTATGGATTGTTTGGTCTACTGGGTGTGAGGTTTTAAATTTGGCTTCAGGTCACCCCTCACTTTTGGTTTTCCTCCTACTTTACTGAACAGTCCTTCTCTGATTTCTTTGCTTTATTCTCCTCTTTGGCTTAAACTCTTACTGTTGGAGTGTGCAAGGACCATGCTTTGGTTTTCTTTTCTGGTCTGTCTAGACTCCCTTAATCTCATCCAGTGTCATGATTTTGAGTACTAGTTACATGCTGATAACACTAAAATTTATATCTACAAACCTAGACTACTATCCTAAATTCTAGGCACACATCCAACTATTTATGCAATATTTCCATTTGGAGTTGAGAAATAAAAATAAAATCCTAAACCCCTCAACTAACTGAACAAATCTCCTTTGAGTGAAGGGGACCCCAGAGAAAACTTGAAAACTGAGGTCCTGGCCAGGATGGAACACAAGGTTGGACATGCCTCAGTATACCCCTTTCTCTATTGCTCTTTAACTAGAATTATTTCCTAAGGAGGAAGTAGAAATCAGCTCTGGAAAACAAAAAGTGGGTGACTTAAACCTTTAACACATATAGCCAGTCATCTAGTCATCTGAGACCACACGAGACTCTTTGTAGTTCTGACATAACAGCTCACCAGTTTTACAATACATCCCATCCTAAAAACGGACCACTATCTCCAAGCCAGTTTGGGCTATCTCGTTGGGGATGCACCGTGAGGGATTTTATGCCCTTTGCTTCACTTTTTGACCTAAAACTTCATCCTTGAATCATGCTAATGCTACTGTAATCCATTGTTTGCCTAATATGCAGCAAGTCAATATAGGACAAGACATCAGGGATTGTAGCTGTGAAAGAAGAATATCTTGGACCCCCTAAATCACTAAGCTAAAAGGAAAGCTCAAGCTGGAAACTGCTCAGGGCAAACCTGCCTCTCATTCTATTCAAAGTCATCCCTCTGCTCACTGAGAGAGACACATATTCTGATTTCTTCCTTTGGAAAACCTTATCAGAAACTCAAAATGATGCAACCATTTGTCTCTCACCTACCTGTGACCTGGAAACCCCTCCCACTTTGAGTTGTCTCCACCTTTCTGGACAGAACCAATGTACTTCTTACATATATTGATTGGTGTTTCATGTCTCCCTAAAATGTATAAAATCAAGCTGTGCCCTGACCACCTTGGGCACTTGTCATCAGGACTTCCTGAGGCTGTATGACGGTCACACATCTTCAACCTTGGCACAATAAACTTTCTAAGGTAACTGAGACCTGTCTCAGATTTTCTGGGTTTACATGGCAGAGAAAGATTTTGGTAATTGTAGGGCAGTCAAATGAGGAAATAAGAGGAGCCTCAAATCTGCCTCTTTGAGGAGTTTGTGTCTAGGAGTTTTCATGGGCTGAAGTGTGAAATCTTGGAGTGCGCTGAAATTTTGGGATCATAGATTGATCAGAGTTCAGGATGAAGAGGGTGAAGTCATGAGATAGGGAAATGAAGATATTTCATTCTTATGCTGATTTAGTTCCTCTGTCCGAGTCTTTGAACTGGTTAACATAGCCATTCCATCAGAATTTAAGATCTAAAGAACATCTTTGGCAATTCTTAAACAAAAAGCCTTATAATTATTACATCAGCCATCCTACCTATAAAAATAACGAGGAAGCAAGTGTTCAGTATCTAGTGCTATGTGACTTTTGGTTATATGGAAGTGGGCCAAAACGAAGCCTGATTAATGCTTAATTATAAACATCTTTCTGCCCAGAATCCAGCAAGTAATTCTTGTCAATCCCTTCACTGCCATTTTTTTGAACACACAACCCATGAAAAGGCATGAGGCTCAATTACACATGCACATGTTTCTCCTGTCATAAATATTTATGACTGCTGCTATAGCTTATTAAATATGTAATTCAGTCACCACATTCACCATATCCTTCCCTTCTTCAAAGTATTTGATCTCAGCTTTTGCCAGAGGCTGTGCTTCCCAGCCTGAAGGATAACCAGCATGCAAGCTGCAAACCTTTATGGAAATAAAGCTCTTCTTTTCAAATTTTTGAATCTTGTGATTGTTCAGTTGACAGAGTCTATGATACTCCTTGAAACAATATGTCCAAAATAAAACTCTTGACTTCTCAAAATCTTCCTTTATTTCTAGCCTTCTTATTTCAGTTGAGAGAAACTGTATGCTTTTAGTTACTCAGGTCAAAATCGTTGGAGGCACATTCCTTGACTCTTCACTTTTTCTTACAGCTTTGCATCCAATCTGTTAGGAAATCCTGTTATCTTTACTTTCAAATTATATTCAGAGACTGACTTTTTCTCACCACTATAAAAGCCAAGGAAAAACTTCTCCTTTGCCTTCTGAAGGTTCACTGAAAATCAACAGACAAAAGGCAAATGAATAGAAGAAAAGGTATACAAATGTATTAATGTGTATGGAAGTCTTACAAAATATAAGATCTCAAAAAAAATTGCCAAATAGTTGACACTTTCATACCTTCTTGAGACTACAGAAGGAATCGGGGTTTGAAGCACGGGAAAACTGGTTATGGTGACAAAATAGGTTATGAGAAGGGGAGAAAAGAAGGCCTGGCTAGCAAAAGTGGTCTTGTTATATAGATGAAACATCACAGGCAGCAGCCCTCATAAACAATAGACAGTGTTTCTTTCAGAGTTTTTAAGGTGTCCAACTCTCAGTTTATCTTTTCTGAATCAGAACAAGATTCCTGTTATGATTTGGCTGTGTCCCCACCAAAATTTCATCTTGAATTGTAATAATCCCCTGGTGTCAATGGCAGGGTGAGGTGGAGATAATTGAATCATGGGGGCAGTTTCCCCCATGCTGTTCTTGTGGTAGTGAATAAGTCTCAAGAGGTCGGATGGTTTTATAAATGGGAGTTCTTCTGCACAAGCTGTCTTGCCCACCACCATATAAGAAGTCCCTTTTATCTTCCTTCATCTTCTGCCACAATTGTGAGGCCTCCTCAGCCATGTAAAACTGTGAGTCCATTAAACCTCATTTTCTAAATAAATTGCCTATTCTCAGGTATGTCTTTATTAGCAGTGTAAGAACAGACTAATACAATAAATTGATACCAGAAGTGAGGTGCTGCTGTAAAGATACACAAAAATGTGGAAGCAACTTTGGAACTGGATAACAGGCAGATGTTGGAACAGTTTGGAGGGCTCAGAAGAAGACAGGAAGACATGCGAAAGTTTGTAACTTCCTAGAAACTTGTTAAATGGCTTTGACCAAAATGCTGATAGTGATATGGATAATAAAGTCTAGGCTGAGGTGGACTTAGATGGAGATGAGGAACTTGTTGGGAATTAGAGCAAAGGTGACTCTTGCTATATTTTAGCAAAGGGACTGATGTCATTTGCCCCTGTCTAAAGATCTGTGGAATTTGAACTTGAGACAGATGGTCTAAGGAATCTGAGGGAAGACATTTCTAAGCAGTAAAGCATTTATGATGTGACTTGGGTTGTGTTAAAAGCATTCAGTTCTATGTATTTACAAAGATATGGTTTGAAATTGGAACTTGTTTAAAGGGAAGCAGGCAGAAAAATTTGGAAAATTTGCAACCTGACAAAAAGAAGAATAAATTTTCTGAGGAGAAATTAAAACTGGCTGGAGAAATTTGCATAAGTAACAAAGAGCCAAATGTTAATCACCAAGGCGATGGGGAAAGTATCTCTAGGGCATGTCAGAGGTCTGCACCTCAGTCCTTCCCATCGTGGCCTTGGAGGCCTAGGAGGAAAAAATGGTTTTGTGGGCTGGACCCAGGGCCTTGGTGCTTTGTGTAGTCTCAGGATTTGGTGCCTTGCATCCCAGCTGTGGCTAAAGGGGGCCAATGTAGAGCTCAGGCTGTTGCTTAAGGGGGTGCAAGCCCCAAGTCTTCCATATGGTGTGAAGCCTGTGGATTCACAGAAGTCAAGAACTGAGATTTGGGAACCTCTGCCTAGATTTCAGAAGATGTATAGAAATGCCTGTATGTCCAGACAAAAGTTTGCTGCAGGGGTAGAGCCCTCAAGTAGAACATCTTGTAGGGCAGTGAAGAAGAAAAATACAGGGCAGAAGCACCAGCACAGAATCCCCACTGGGCACTGCTTAGTGGAGCTGTGAGAAGAGGGCCACCATGCTCCAGACTCTAGAATGGTAGATCTACCGACAGCTTGCACTACACACTGGGAAAAGCTGCAGACACTCAATGCCAGCCCATGAAAGCAACTTGGAGAGGGGCTGAACCCTGCAAAGCCACAGGGTCAGAGCTGCCGAAGACCATGGAAGCCCACCTCTTCCATGGGAGCATGATATGGATGTGAGACATGGAGTTAAAGAACATCATTTTGAAACTTTAAAATTTGACTGTCCTGATGGATTTTGGACTTGCATGGGGCCTGCAGCCCCTTTGATTTGTCCAAGTTTCCTCATTTAGACTGGGTGTATTTACCCATTGCCAGTAATCCCATTGTATTTAGGAACTAACTAAATTGTTTTTTATTTAACAGGCTCATAGGTGAAAGGTACTTACTCTGTCTCAGATGAGATATTGGACTGTGGACTTTTGAGTTAATGCTGAAATGAGTTAAGACTTTGGGGGACTGTTGGGAAGGTATGATTGATTTTGAAATGTCAGGACATGAGATTTGGGAGGGACCAGGTGGAATGACATGGTTTGGCTGTGTCCCCACCCAAATCTCTCCTTGAAGTATAATAATCCCCAGGTGTGAAGGGTAGGGACAGGTGGAGATAACTGAATCATGGGGAGAGTTTCCCCGATACTGTTCTCATGGTAGTGAATAAGTCTCATGAGTTCTGATGATTTTATAAATGGGAGCTTCTATGCACAAGCTGTCTTGCCAGACACCATGTAAAAAGTTCCTTTGCTTTTCCTTCATCCTGCCATGATTGTGAGATCTCCTCAGACGTGTGAATATGCAAGTTCATTAAGCATTTTTTTTAATTACCCAATCTTGGTTATGTCTTTATTAGCAGCATGACAATAGACTCATATTATCCCCCAGAAAAACCCTGGCTGCATTAATGCATAATATTTTACAGATGCAAATTTCCTCCTCAAAAAACAACTTTTCAGCTATTCTTGTATTTCCAACTCTTCTGAATAGCCATCTTGAAATATCTCAAATATTTTTGGGTAAATATTTTTGTTTTTTTTTCACCACTGTTCATGTCTAAACCACCATAACCTTCCACTTGTAAAATAATTCCAGCCAGAATTATATTCTGCTAGTAATAAGATTATGTTATGTTGCTCAAATGGAGTTTTTTGCATAAGGACAAAGTCATTTTCATGGCCTGTAAGATCTGGTATAAGCTGACTCCTGACTCCTGATCTTTCTTACCTCATTCCTCCTTTCTTTTCTTTTGCTCACACTTCCAGACACATTGGTTTTTCCAGACACACTGCTTTTCCTCAAACATGCCAGGCACACACTTGACTCAGGATATTTTCACCAGCTCTTTATTTCTGCCTGAAGTTGATATGGGAGAGTTCCCTGATTTTTCTTGCAGGAAATTTGCCAGGGGTGTGGATCACCTGCTTGGTTGTGCTGCAGCTCAAACCCCTAGGGAGAGCATGCAGATAGGCGGGTACAGAAGCTGGACAAGTGCTTGTGGGCTGTGGCCCCACAGCGGCACCTAGGTGTGGTGTCTGACTCCTGAAGCCTAGGTGGCCATGGGTTACAAAGCTCTTTCAGATTTGCCATCTTCGGGTGGCTTGTGTATTAATCAACTCAATGAATCCAAGGAGAGAGAGCCAGTGTGACAGCTTTCTGTATTCCAAGCTCTTGCTCAGTGTCCTGAACAAATCTAATCACACATGGGCTCAAAGGATGGGTGCAAGGTTTTATTGAGCAGTGGAGGTGGCTCTCAGCAAGATGAATGGGGAGTGGGAAGGAGGATGGAGTAGGAGGTGGTCTTTCCCTGGAGTTATGTAGCCCAACAGCTGGGTCTTCTCTGACCACACCAGCCAACATCCTCTTGGTGTCTAGATGTTTCTCTTCTCTCTTTCTCTGCTGTGTTGTTCTGCCATCACTGGTCTGCTGGCCTATTGATCTTGACGTTCAACCACTTGTGTGTGTGCTCACTAAAGTCTCAGGTTTATCTGGGCACAGGATAGGGGGTGTGGCAGGCCAGAGTAGTCTTGGAAAATGCAACATTTGGGTGCAAAAACAGGAGTGCCTGTTCTCACTTAGGTCCATGGACACAGGCCCGAGGGTGGAGTCCTTGCCAGGGACCTGGTCCTTCTCTACCCAGCACTTCCCTGCTCCCCTTCCATATCAAAGTGATCAACCGCCAAATATCTACATAGACAAGCCACTTACTTCTAGCCTTTGCTCATGTGTCATTGTTGCAATGATTCCATCCTACTGAGGGACTGTATTAAAGAAACTTCTCTTCTCTTCCTGGGTCCATGAGGAGCATGGTTTCAAAGGCAGGAATTTCCCAGCTCCACACCTCCATCTGGAGACCAGAGAGGTTTCAAATGTAAAGTTCTTTGTCTGGGTTTCCTGCCCACAGGCCAGGTAGGGAAAGCCAGGTGGGGCTCCTTTGTCCCAAAATCCTGCTGAAAGCTCTGGGAGGAGGGGCTCTGCAATTCGGGGCTGTGGACCAAGTAGCCAATCTAGTCTCAGAGTCAAAGATCAATCACTCCAGAGGAAGTTTGAAAGAACTCCTCTCATTGGTTGAGAACATGAATGGGGCGGGAATAAGTCAAGGGTTAAAACTTCAGCTTCTCCTACCTAAAGGGATATCCCTCTCTGGGTTCCCCTCCCACAGCAGTGTGGGAGCACTCTCTCTCTCTCTCTCTCTCTCTCTCTCTCTCTCTCTGTGTGTCTAATAAATCGCTCTTCTGCAAAACTCTTTGGGTCTGCGATATTTATTCCAACGGTAAACTCACTGCCTCTCTGGGGCCCCTTTCCCCATTTTTTGGGGTAAGAGATGCCAAGAACCTCTGAGCTCTGTGAGCTGGGTAAGCTTCCGTGGTTACACTAACAACTCTATTGTTACCAGCAGTATATGTGTAGTGCTCTGCCACAAACTTGATCCTTGCTTCCTTGGAGGAAAGAACTTGGTTAAGGGGCAGAATTAGGTTTAAGGTAGAGGGAAGCAGCAAGGTGAATTTTAGAAAAGAAGTGAGAGTTTATTAAAAAGTCCTAGAGCGGGAGTGAAAGAAAGCAAAGTACACTTGAGAGAATGCCAAGCGGGAAACCTGAGACATCCAAGTGCCCCATGTAGCCGTTAACTTGGGTTTTATACATTGGTATGGTTCCAGGTTTTTTTTTCTCCTCCCTTGATACTTCCTTTGGAGTAACTGTTGCTATATTGCTGCATCTGCAGTGTTGGTTAGCACATTGGAATGGTAACCATATGCCTAGTGCATTTACTGAGGTTGTGTTCATGCTCTCTAGGGTCAATTTACCTCTACTAGTCAAATGCCATTGCCATTGTCATACATCTGCCATTTGCCACTTGCCTCAAGTGCATATGCTTGAGCTCACTCATCCAACTCCTGAGATCCTATTGGGAAGTCGCTGATCTCCAGCTCCAGGTGTTTTCTATCTGTTCGGAGACTGTCTTCCCCTGGCACCAGCTGTGACTAATTATCATTTCAGAAACACAGTTTAACAACCACCTGATTATCACCTGATGGTTGCTTGACATTCCTGGGTTGGGGCCCCTCTCCTGCCCTGCTCATGTGTGACTAACTACCTACTGTAACACTGTTACCCATTATAACCGCATATCTTTTCTACTTTTATAGCATATATAAATTTCTAACACACAATTTATTCATGTATTTGTATAGTTTTAGTTTTTTAAATTTTTTTACTTTTTTTCTTTCTGCCGTGTACCCACAATGTGACAGAAAACTTTTTTTTTTCACTGATCTATACTAGGCAACTAAGTCAACACTTGGTATATATCAAATTATTTGTCTTCTGAAATGCATATTTTTAAACTTGTTGAATATCTTTACAAACAAAATGCGCTTTATAGTTGATAGAAGGTCATAGATCAATTAATAAATATTTTTATTTGTTCATAAAATAATACATTATATTTTACCATTTATGTGAAATAAATAAAAGTATTTTACCACAAAACATATGTATTTGACATATTTTGAGATGGCTTTTCAGAGGGCCTGCGACCAGAATTACCCCTGCAAAGCTGTGTTTTGTGAGGGAGATTTGCATCTGTAGAAAATCTGCAGTGATGCAGCCAGGCTTTCTCTCAAACCCTCTCCTGGAAAGATTAACTGATAGTCTGACACCTTAAAATATCTGAGAAACACCACCTATTCTCTCTAAGGGCTGCTACCTGTGAGATTTTATCTACATAAAGAGAGCACATTTTCCAGCCATGCCTCCTTTTTTCTCCCCTCCCATAACCTGTTTTGCTACCATAACCTGCTTTACTATGTTTCAATCCCCTAAGCTTTCTAAAACCTTAAGATAATATATAAACTTCTGAATCTTATTAGAGGTATTGGGAGTAATCACTGTGTGGTTCTTCCCTGTGTGCTTGTTAATAAATTTGCATGCCTTTTCCCTTATTAAACTCTTTTTGCCAGTTGATTTTTCTCTGAACCTTGACCCCAATGTATGACATGTAAGTTTTAATAAAACACAGTGGAAGACATTTTATGAATATTTGTTGAAGGACATAATAAGTGACTAAGAAAAAACAAAACGGTTTTTCCCTAAGGTGTTTACACACTAATTGAGCAGAAATATTTCTAAAGTTGTATTTATAATAATGTACTCTGCAAACTGTCATAAAGGGAGTATTTGAATACAAAAAAATATTTACTGTTATTGCTGAGTGAAGAATAGGAAAGGATAATCAAGTATTTTGCCACTTTAGAGACATGATCATAGACGATACCCCTCTCTCTCGTCACTTGCTCTGGGGGAGGCTAGATGTCATGGCATGAGCAGTCTTAACAAAGGCTTACATTTAAAGTAAATGAGGCAATGGTGAGGTTTTGTGGTGAGAAATCAAGGCCTCTTGCCAAGAACATGAAACCTTCCCATCCTAGTCAAGTCTCTAGTGATGTTGGGCACTGATGACATCATCACTGCAACTTCATGGGAACCTAAGCCAAAGGGACTCAGCAAAGTGTTTCTGAATTCCTGGCCCACAGAAACTGTCAGAAAATTTTTATTTTTGTTTTAGCCACTAAATGTTGGGATTCTATATATCACCTAATAAGCTATTAAGGTGCTAATACTTAGTAATCATGGTCATTACATTCCTTACTGTTATTACTGCAAAAAGAAATTTTTACAAACTTGACTTGGTTCAAACTGATCCATGATTGATAATTTACAGTCCTAGGTATAAATGAACATTTATCAATTTTTGGTTGCCCAAGAAATTTTTTTAAACCTTTATGGGTACATAGTAGGTGTGTATAATTATGGGGTACATGAGATATTTTGATTCAGGCATACAATGTATAATAATAACCTCAGGATAAATGGGGTATCCATCACTTCAAGCATTTATCATTTCTTTGTGTTATAAGCATTTCAATTATATTATTTTAGTTATTGGAAATGTGCAGCAAATTATTGTTGTTTATTATATTAGAGACCAGTCAGTAATTTCAGCCCACATTCAGTGGAAAAAAAATTAGGCTCTACCTCTTAAAGAGAGGAGTATCAGAATCTATGTAGCTATTGTAAAACTACCAAAGGTTTCTTAACATATTTGCCTTCAAGCCTCTAGGGATTCTCACTTTACTGTTGTATTTTGATATTGTCACAACTTGCATAGATTTTTAATTATATAAATAGTTCAAAGTAATTGAAGGAAAGGTAAGATGACTGGTAGTAGTAGTGGCAGCAAAAAATTAAACACTGTAAGTTATAGGGAGTGAGTAGAAAAAGTAAAATTGAAAATATGTATGACAAAGCAAACAATAAATGGATCAGTGTTTTAAAGAAGATGGAGACAAAGGTTTGCAGAGAAAAGTTATCTAAGAAAAATTTGTCCTGTGATGCTAAAAGAAATTATAAGAATCATGGAGATATAAATGCATGTTTTAAAAGGGGTGGGGGAAATAATTATGTTTTGTTTAATAATGTCTCTTTTCTCAGTGAAGTACAAATAAAGATTCTTTGCTGAGAATCAGAAAACCACTGGTTGGTAGAAAACGTGCAGAGATAGGAGGACTTTAACAATTTCATAGGATAAAGGAAAGTTCCAGGATTAAAAATTAAAGAAACAGTAGAGAAGCTTTCAAAGCTCAGTGGATGCTGGAATTCATATCTATGGTGACATTTAGCATTTCAGGTTGTCGTTTATTGAATGTTTATTTTGTGCAGTGTACCAAGCTAAGTCCTGTACAGATACTAGCAGGTTTATTCTCATCACAACCATTGGAGATAGGAAAGAAACTGGAAATCATGGAGATATTTTACTTCCTAATGTCATACAACTACATGCAGCATAGGCAAAATTTAAACCCAGGTCTATGTGAATAAATATTTCTGTTGTTAACAACTACATTGGATACCAGGAGGTACCTTGTTTCAGTTTAGGAGCAGGAATGTGGAACCAGTCATCTGGGTCTAGATGTTGTTAAATTTAATCAAGAAATAAAGAATACAAAACAAGGAAAACAAGGATGCTGATAATAATGTCATTTGGGATATTGATCATAAGGTCCAAGTTAGATTGGAAAAGGAAATGAGAAGAGGCTTAATAGACTGAGGAAACATGGAAAGGGTCAAGAAAGCATCATCCCATTTCCTGTGAAGTCACTGAAGCACCAATCATTGATTCACACTACTGCACACACATGAGACCCTGCTTTTCTACCTCAAAGTGTCAGAACTAGAGTTATTGCAGAGGTCATCTAACTAGTTTCATCATTTTCAAAACAAAAATCTAACATTCAGAAATATTAGAGACAAAATTGTTGAAACTGAGGTTAAGTGGAACTTTTCTTGTTGATTCACAATTGATACCTGAATCTACACTGGGACCTGATTAGTAGTAAAGATTCTTACATTCTGAGGACACTTACAGTTGAGGACTGAGGACCAAATCCATGTCTCACCAAGTGTATCAGAGCAGAAAACTAGCACAAGGAGAAGACAGAGTAGGATGTATGATGGGTCTAGGTTTTATGAGCCTGGAACTCATATAATTTTGGAATTCCACTTACAAATATACAAATACCTTTATCATTTGCATATTTTATAAATCCAATAACTATGTAAATGTATTTCTAGATCTTATCTCAGGGCCTTTGCAAATAAGGGGTCCAGAAACTTAATCATCAGGAATTTATGATATATTATTTCTTAGTAAGGAATCAGCCATATTCTTACGAGTTTAAGATTTGTAATGAGAGGTGATGTTCTGCCATTTCTTGGTGGAAGAAAGAAGCTACATTGTCTGCATTCAAACCAAATGAAAACAAAGTCCAAAAAATATGTTTTATAAGTAATAATAATTTAAGCAACAATACTGCTGATTTGCCCTGTATTTGTGTGTGCAGTGAATGAGAATTAGGGGAAGCCCAGTATTTTACATGGAAATTACAGTACATTCAGTTGATGCATTGGAAGATAATTGGGTTAAAACTATCCTGTGAACATTTCTTTCAAGACTCTTTCTACTAGGTGAAGTGACACCAGCAGGAAGAGACTGTGAGATGAACCACCTTAAGACCCTCCAAATGATTCATGCATGTGCCCCTGTGAGGGCCTGTATTTGGATGCTTGGTACATGGAGAACATGTATTGACAAGAATGAGTCAGAGAATCTTCTAGGACCAACAAGGAGGGTTTTTACATCTATGACTTTTAAAGAAAGAGATACCAGTGCCTTTACTTTGATCTTCCTATGTCTAGACGCAGAAGAGTTAAGGGAAGAAATAAGAGAGCAGCTCAAAATCCCTTCTTTACAATCTGCCAACAAGAGTAAAGTTAAAAGTTTCAACATTAAATTTCATTTTTAAACTGGTCATGGGTAAGTTTCATCAACTAAAAAAAATGATTGAAATGACTAAAATGGCCTTATGTGTCACAAAGAGATAAGAAAAGGGGTTTCATTAAAGTTCAGCTGAAAATGAGAGAAAAACACACACTCACATAAATTGTGTCCCATTTTGTTGAAACTTCTATGTAACCCATGTTGAGACCTCAAAAAGTTGTATAATTAGAATGTGTTAGTGTTAGGTGTAGAATTCAGGACTTCTGCTTTCATCTTTCCATAAAACCAAGCTACTGCCTTTGTAACTTGAACTCATATATCAACTATGATCTAATCACACTTATTAAATACATGGTTTTATAAAAGAGAAAATTGTTTATATTATTAAATTATGATGAAGTATGTACTATGAGTCTGATGTTACTCAAAACCCAAAGATGTTTGGCCAAGCTCAACCTCTCACCTTTTCAGTTCTTTCTATGCAAATAAGCAAATCTTCTAAGCAACCTAAAATAGGACAGCTAATATAAATGTTCCTTGCTCCAAAATCTCCATTTCTCTGTCTTTATCTTCTTGGGTTCATATTATATTCATTTTGTTCATTTCTCAAGCCATTACCTTATTTAATAACTTAGAAAGGCACCATTATGCATCAAGCAGCCTAACCCTGAATTGTTAATCTGGAATTAATTTCCTATCTCAACCAACCTCATCTCATCCATCTAGTCATTGACCCCGGTTTTAAACCTCAATATTACTCTTCACAAAAATTACAGTCATTGTCACATTCTTCTTCGACACTCCAGGGTACTTGAAGAGATGCTTTAAATCAGTATCTGCTTCAAATGAGTGTGCTTGGAATTTTTAGCATCATGTTGGCACAAGGTTTTTGCTTGCTGAGGAAATCTGGAAATTTGAGACTTAGATGCATTTAAACTTCAAAAATACCATACAGATAACATTAAATCGTAACTAGTTCTTAGAAAACTCAATTAAAGAGAATAAATTAGTCTTTATTCTTACTTAATAGAAGGCCATGTCATTTATGAAACCTTTTACTTTAACAAATATTCACTAATATCCTACTATATGTAAAATGTCAGGGGTACCCCAGTAAATGTATAGGACAAAAACCCTTATGTCCACAGAACTTTAAGTTTAATTGATAGTCCACTCAAAATTTGTACATGGATGTTCTAACTCCTAGTACCCGAAAATGTGACTATTTGGAGATAAGGTATTTTAAAAAGTAATTAAGAGTAAATAATGTCAGGAAGGTATCCCTAATCCAATATGACTTTTGTCCTTATAAGAAGAGAAGATTAGGATATGGACATACATAGAGGGAAGACCATGTAAAGACATCCTCTACACGTTAAGGAGAGAGATCTTAAAAGAAAGAAACTTGATGACATCTTGATCTTAGACTTACTTCTAGCCTTCAGAACTGTGAGAAAATTAATTTCTATCATTGAACCCACACGGTCTGTGGTATTTTGTTATGGTAGCCCTCACAAACGAACACATCCACCATTTAACAATTCTAAGATATAAATGAACAATTTTGCAAAGCAAAAATACATCTTTATGAGATACTATTGTAGAATACATAAATAAGTTGCTATGCTTTCCAGAAAACCTATTAGTGCTATGTTTAGAGATGGGGTAGGGGGAGTCATAGGAAGTACAAGTCACTGCACAGTTGTCTTTTATTGTATAGTCTGTTCTGATCATGTTAGTCTGGATTAATAAGAATAAAAGTTATTTTGAAATCTGATCAAAGTAGACCTTGGTTACATAAAACACAGCTGTGGAAATCTTAATTATCCTATAATACTGTACTGTATTATAAAATCAAGCCAGTCAGAAAATCAAGATATTGGAAACATACTTCATTCAAATCTCAGCCTCTTTTCTGTAAGAGAGTCTAGATTTTAAAGCATTGCTTATAAAAGCCATACTTAGTAGGCACCCTGCACATTGACAAATATGATTACCTCTTCAGGAGGACGTGACAGCCAGCGGGGGCTTTGGATAGCCTGCAATTTGTGAGCAGGTAAATTTTTTTTTCATGAACCTTATAACCCACGAAGTAATCCATGCACAGATAATCCGCCTATTCTCCAGGCTTCTTTTGATTAACTGCATAAAAGAGCAAAGATTTATGAGGGGATGTTGTTTCTGCATTGACTTCTTGTGGTTCTCCTTTCAGAATATGAAAAATGGCACCATCTGATTCCAAAAGGGTGCTACAGAACAGTGTTCTCATCAAAACCATCATAGGAGTGCATCTGCAAATTCCTGCTGATTACTTTTCCAGGGAGCTTACACTCAGCAGAAGTAGACCCATCTTGACTTCACCTGTGCTTGTCATTAACACGTTCTGCAGAAAAAAAAAAAAGATCCAACAAGTCTCTGTTAATTCCAGTTTGCACCAAGAGTTTTCAAGAAGCTAGTGATAAACGTAGCTGGGTTCAGCATTGTATTTTCACCTGCAATGATGCTTCAGCCTAAAATAACTTACAGGAAATCAGGAGGAGAAAGCCTCAAGATTCTGGATTGGTAGAGTTCATCCTTTGTACTCATTTTTCTTACTGCTATTGTGCCTAAAAATTATCATGATAATAGTAGCTGCTATTTTTGAGATTTGCTTTTAATTCTGCATATGGCATTTACATTTATCATCTTAAATGATCAAAACACTTCTCTGAATTAATACCTATAATACACTCATCAGAGGAAGAAATTGATGTACCGAGAAGCTAAATAATTTGTGCAGTGTCACAAAAATCAAGAGTTGATGTAGGATTCAAACCCAGACAGTTTAACTCCAAAATTTGCTTGCTTAGCTCCTAAAATATACTAAACAGCATATACACAATGGATACTTGGAACATTTAGATGTCTTGTCTTTTTCAGATTAATTTTCTTTTTCAGAAACAAATATCAGAATTGACACATTGACACATCTTCCAGCTTAGTTCTAAATAAATAGTTACATGTTCATTAGTTTTTAAAAGATGACTTTGTCTTCTGATTTGTATGCTGGATGTTTTCTTCTTCTTTTTCCCTGGGCCCCTACTTCCCACCTCTCTACCTGTATCATGTCCCAGAAAGATGACATATATGGACTGCATGAATAGATTTCCTCTTTCAGGTTTCTGGTGGGTATAGCCCTTAGCGGGGCCAGCAGGGGAGGGGGTGGGAGGGTGTCAGGCAATACATTGGAAAAGGAGAATGAGGTAATATGTCCTTATTACTATTTTCCCATCGTTATAATGTAGCTAGGATCCAACTGAGTCTCTTGACTATGTTAGTCTTAAGATTTCAACTCCTTAAGATGAGGAACTTTCCACAAAGACTTTTCAATCTTCAAATGGACCCCTTTCCTCTTCAGCCTTTGGGTAGAAATGGTGCTCCACTTGTATTAGCCATAGGATACTGTACGATCTTTTGTGCTTTTCCTTGTGCTTTAAAATTTGTATGTTATCTCTTTACAAAATCCTCCATGTCACAATTTGTCATAATTGCCATAATTTGTGTATGCTGTTTCTTTGGTGACCTGAATTGACACAGTTTTAAAAGTTCTATGGCCTAATACAGAATATTAAGCTTAAATATGCTTGTCCATAGCCTTTTTCTGAATCTCTCTAAAAATCCCTCTCTGCTGGATACCTTTGATTTACTAAATGTCAGAGTCCAAATTGATGTAACAACTAAATGATGATTTGAGGAAGAACCAAAACTAAACAAAAGAACAAAAACAAAATGAAAACAAAAACACACAATGGCCTACAATTGTGGGTCTTGTCATCTACACAGAAAAAAAAAAGTACATCTCTATTGTCAAAGTTCTCTAGTGATCATTAGTATTTAAAATAGGCTTGCCAAGTTGAGGCAGGAGGATCCCTTGAGCCCAGGAGTCCAAGACCAATCTGGGTAACAAAGCAAGACCTCATCTCTATAAATAATAGTAATTTAAAAACAATATCTGGGCATGGTGGCACATGCCTGTGGTCCCAGCTACTCAGGAGGCTGAGGTCAGAGAATTGCTTGAGCCCAGGTGGCTGAGGCTTCAGTGAGCCGTGATCACTCACTGCACTCCAGCCAGGGTAATACAGGGAGAACTTGTCTCAATAAATAAATAAAATAGGCTTGAACATTTTTCAACCATATTTAGTGTCTTAAAATTTTTTTGTTTTTGAATAAAACAAACAGATACTGGTTAATCCTTGGCTAGAAAGCAAGAATTCCTCTAAAACACTGAAATACTGATCAACTGTGTATTACAATGATAATCATCATCATATTGAAGCAATATTGATTGAGGCCTCAGTGAGTGTGCATAATAGTTTCTATGTTATAATCCATGAAGATACATATTCCTACCAAATGAAGCTGTTTGTACTATGCCCTGTTCAAATCTCAGCCATATTCCCACTTTAGGGTTTCTGGATTCTGTCAATTCTATTTCTATTTAGATAATTTTGGCAAATTACTGTTGTTATCTTCATTATTCTGGCATTAATGCTGCCCACTTCATTTTGAACTCTTTAATTATCAGTGTTATAGATACCTTACATGAGCCAAGGTCTGAATCTAACCAGGTTAGTTAATTGGAAGATCCATCTATTTAGGCCAACATTCGATTTTTTAAATTTGTGCTTACTACTTCAACTTGTTCAATGGCCATGATGAAATTTCCAAGCAACGCCAAGAACTTCGTAAGTTGTAAATGTGGGTCTAGCCTTGTATTCAGAGGAGGAGAGCAAGTGGGTAGAAGGACTCTAGCCCATTGCACGAGAGCAGGGAAAATCCAAATGCATGTATTCTATTGATTGGGTTTAATTATATCACCTGTGTTCTCAAATAATAAGTTAATAGAAACTGCAATTTAAGATTTCTTACCTCAAAATAGATTGACCACTAAAATTGCTTAAAAATTTTTCCATGCATATGTATCTATATATCTATTTGTGTAGAACATTACTGAATTTCACATATCCTGGTGGATAGATACAAGACACCAAGATTTTTAAGGCTGCTGAATAGGAGTGAAGGTAAGGGTTAATGGTTTTCAGACACTAATAACAGAATAATCTGCTACTTTTTTACAGAAACAAGTTTGACCCTTACACTAGGATTGTTTTCTTTCAGTAATGATAGAATTGGAGCCTTAGTTCCATACCCAAGAGAACACAATTTTGTATTTTCTCTTTAGCTCAGACAAAAGTAATTTTCTTCATGCCAATATGTTTTTTTAGTTGGAACGTTTTATGACCAGCTTACATTACCTCACCTTTGTACTATTCTCCCTTGAGAATAATAATGAAAAAAAAAAAACTTTAACTCAAAGTAGTTTTCTATTTTTTCTCTTCTTTTTTCCTCTATTAGTAAATCTATTTGAAAGAAAATAAGAATTTCTTAGACAACTCTAATGATTGCTATTATTTCAGAATAGTTTGTTGACTATTGATTAAATTGCAATGCTACATGTGAACACAGTTGTGATCAGATTTCAAATAACAGAGTTCTGATTTTGCTTTGGTAGACTGTAAGTGACTTAAAACAGTTATTTACTTGAAAATAAAGAATAAGTCTGTTAAGATTTTTTCTCTGAATTTTTAAACACAGTAAACAATAAAAACAAAATACATTGTTTTCTATACCTTATTAAAGTGATACTACCTTCTCAGAGCAATATGACATGCCTTTGGTGACACGTGACGTGTTCAACAAAATCGACTACTTTCTTAAGGTTTGGGAGAAGGGAAATTCCAAAATCATAGTGTAGTTGCACCAGTCAAATAACAGTGGTGAACGGGTAACTTGTATTTATACCACATCTTTTCAGTTTTCCTAATGTACTCTCATTTATTCTAAATTTATTTCTGTGTAATGTTTTTCTCAAAAACTTGATCTATTAGCCACTAAGTCTAAGGACAAATGAAAAGTTATCTCATACAAAAATAAAAAGAAAAATTTAGAAATATTATCACCAGTGAAGCCCCAGGGACACATATGAAATATATTACAGTGTTCTTGGCCAGGCGCAGTGGCTCACAACTGTGATTCCAGCATTTTGAGAGGCCAAGGCAGGTGGGTCACCAGGTTAAGTGTTTGAGAATGGCCTGACCAACATGGTGAAACTCTGTCTCTATTAAAAATACAAAAATTAGCTGAGCATGGTGGTGTGCGCCTGTATTCCCAGCTCCTAGGGCAGCTGAGGCAGGATAATTGCTTGAACCTGGAGGTGGAGATTACAGTGAGCGGAGACTGCACCACTGTACTCCAGCCTGGGCAGTAGAGTGAGACTCTGCCTCAAAAAAAAAAAAAAAAAAAAAACAAAAAAAAAGAAAGAAAGAAATATATTACAGTGTTCTGTAGTTAGCATGTGAGAAAAGAATTAATGCATAATATGAACAGAAATGTATTTTAATTTAACATGTATGAAAATTATAATTATGTACTAGCTGTGCTTTAACTTTACCACTTAAAATTTTTGTCTAAATAATGATAACATTTAGGGCAAAAGAAAGAAAAATGCTGTTTGCTGTTAATGATAAGCTCTTAAATTAACTGGAGTAAAATAAATGAACAGATGTTATAATTTGACCAACACGAAGAATAAAAGAATAATTGACAACAGGGTATAATGGATGGTTGCTAAGGTCCATCCTCTAAATTCTATCTCCTCAAACCGTGAAGAGCAAGGAAGACCCTCTTATCATAGTCAAAGGGAATACTTTGTCTTATTGAGAGATTTCAAAGTGGTTACTGCGATGGGTTTGAATATGAAAAAGGAAGAAAGTCGCTGGTGTGGGGATAAGATGTCTGGCTCTTCTATTATATGGTCATATCATCTTCAGAACTCACTTAACCTCTTTGTCTTAATTTCTTCATCCAGTAGTACGCAGTAATGATTAAGATTGCTTGTTTAGAAACCAATTTGCCGAGGTAAAAATTACAGTCCATCATTCATGCCTGATATTGGGCATGTTTCCTAACGTCTCTGGAACTTTTTCCTCATTTTCACAATCAGATCATTATAGTACCAGCTTACAGAATTTTTGTGAAGATTAAGTGAGAAAATACATTTAAACTAGTTAGATTGCTGTCTAGTCAGTTGTAAATTCTTAATGAAAGTTGCCTTTAACATTCTATGATGCTGTCACAAATTAATTAAACTTTTAAATTCGATTTTGATTAACATAATGTATTTATTTAAGATTGGAATATTAAATGAGGACAGTGATTTCTTATATCTGGCTAGCTTGTTTATATGAAATTCTGTATTAATAAATATTTTGCCAAAGTGTAAGGAAGAGAATAAACCATTTAAGGGATAATACATCTGGCTCAACTCAGATGAAGGCAATTGGGCATGTGGGGCCATCAACACTCCTCCCTTCTGACTCACCTGGCATCCACTTGCAAGATGCCATCAGCAGTAGAAATGTGATAAGTTGAAACAAGGAGGTTCTTGTGGTGCCCAAAGAAAAGAGAAAAATTATTTACTTTAGATACTAGCTCTGAATTCCCTAAAAATGTTTCACATAAATGCTGTTTTGAAGATGGTCTTTTGAAAAATCTGGGACCTGTGCAGAAGAATCTGGGCCTGTGCAGTAAGTGGTACTATGTAAGCACAGTTGAGGTGGTGTTGTTTTTATTACTGGAAATTCTGTAGAGCTACAGAAACAAAGCATAGACTTGAAAAAAAAAAAAAAAGAGAGAGACAGAGAGAATTAATTGTGATAAAATACACATAGTCTAAAATTTACCATCTTAACTCTTTTTTTGAGACAGGGTCTCTGTTGCCCAGACTGGAGCACAGTAGCAATGACATAGATCACTACACCTTTGAACGCCTAGCCTCAAGCAACTCTCACACCTCAGCCTCCCAAGTAACTGGGACTACAGGCATGTGCCACCATGCCCGCTGATTTTTAAATTTTTTGTGGAGATGGGAGTCTTGCCTGATTCCTCAGTTCAAGACCAGATCTTGAACTCTGGTCTTAAGAGATTTTCTTGCCTCTACTTTGCAAAGTGGTGGCACTATGGGTGTTAGCTACCTCACCCAGGTTAGCTATTTTTCAGTGTACATTTCAGTAGTGTTAAATATATTCACATTGTTTTGCAACAAATATCCAGAACTTTTTTCATTATACAAAACTGACACTCTATGCCCATTAAAGAACAACTCCTATTTACCTCTCCCACAGTCCCTAGTTACTTTCTATTTTCTATCTTTATGAATTTGACTATACCAGGTACCTGGAATACATAAAATTATAAAATATTTGTCTTTTTGTGACTGACTTATTTCATTTGGCATACTTTTAAAGGTTCCCACATGTTGCAGCATATGTCAGAATTTGCTTCCTTTTTAAGTTTGAATAATGTTCCATTGTGTGTATATATTATATTTTGTTTATCCTTCCATTCATCAGTAGACTGGAGTGTTTTCCCCTTTTGGTTCTTGTGGATTATGCTTCTATTTTGACTTCAATTCTTTTGGATATAACTTTACCCAGAAGTAAATTTGATGGATTACATGGTAATTCTATATTTAATTTTTTGGAGAAATCTAAGTACTGCTTTCAATAGCAGCCGCACTGTTTCACAGTCCCACCAACAGGGCACAAGAGTTCTGTTTTCACCACATTCTCACCAACATTCATTTTTTATTTGTTTGTTTGTTTTGCTTATTTTTTTAAGTAGCTATTCTAATAGCTATGAACATAGCAGGAACTTTAAAATTTTCTTTCTTTTTCTCTAGATTATAAACTCCTCAAGCCAAGTCTTATACTTGTTTATTGGTATCTGCCCTATACCTCATACAGTCCCGGAACTCAATAGAGCTTCCATAAAGGTGCATTAAATATAAGAATAAACAGAGCACCTTTTATTGTGAGTTTTGGCACCTTGAGGGTTTGCAACTCTGTGATATACCAGCAAGATGATTTTCCAGCAAGCTCAGGAAGCAGATCAGAGGTGATGCACCTCTCTGGAGAAATTTATAAGCAGCAAATATCAACCAAATGGCTGCTAGTGAGGAATACAGATAGATAGGAATTTCTGTAAGGATAGAGGGTTTACCTGAATGCTTTTGAGAGCCTCTCTGGGGCTCACTCAAATTACGAAGGGAGTTATTAGACTTCTGAGAGGTAAAAAGGAGAGTACTGACTCTGATTTCTTACAACTAGGATAAGCCAATACAATTTAAATGACTATAATCTGGTTTAAGTTCTAAATAGCACTCTCACCCCCTTAATTGGCTAAACTTTCTCTATGATTTAGTATTTGAGTAACTAGCTCATTATATCTTCACTTTATAAGTAAATTGGTGGTAATACTATTTCAGGAGCTACTAACAATATTCGATGGTAAAGAAGAATTGATAATGGACACTACCTATTAGGTTTATTGCATGGCCTTAAAATGAGCTTGATTTGACAAAGGCTTCCACTAGATAATGTTTTTTTTTTTCATAAATAGAGTTTACTCAAAATATAGTTGCATACAGATGCTAGTTAACAATTGACAGGACATAAAGGAATGAACACAAGTTGTATGATTATCTCCTATGCTCTGGCTTATTGTATCTTTGTATGAAACAGCCCACTTGGAGCTAAGTAAACTAAAAATGTGAAATTTGTTAATTGGCAATAGATGAAGGGACAAAAGTAATAGAAGATTCAGAGAAAGCTGAAGTTATGTGTGAGCAGAGTCTGCAAGTCTGCAGAGAAAACAGAGCAGTAAGGAGAGACAATAAAGCAGATGAGTGACAGTTGAGAGGCAACGTGGAGAGGTTTCCCACAGTTCCAGGGAGGGGAGGAGAAAGCAGTTTGTATGTACGATTGTCTCATTTTGTAATAAATTTTCTGTTCAACTTCAGCGTACAGGTATTATTAAAATCATCTCATTTTTTCTTAAGGTAATTCAAGTCACTATTTCATTCTTTGAAATGAGTCTAAGGGACTCATTTGATATCCCCTTGGGAAAGTTGATCCAAACCTACTTTTATCAGCTGATAGCAATTTCATTGTCCACTAAGTTTTAGTTTGTAAATTGATTAAATGCAACAGAAATTCATGTGAAAACATTTTGTATATCTTGTTATTACTTATTATCTTGTAAGTCAACCACTTTTACTATGGAAAATTAATTCTGGAATTACATATGTGTCATTTATTGAGGGTTTTTATGCAGTAGGCATAGGACAAGGCAATTAAAGATAGAGACTTCAAAATAACTCTATATAATAGGTCATAATCTTATTTTAAATATTAAAAAATTAAGGCCCTGAACATTTAAAGATTGTTTCAGGAGTTACATTCAGGTCTATAAATAATTCAAAAATAAAAGCTCTGAAACATATGGTAGAATAAGAGAAGACCCTTCCAGCTTCTTCATAGAAGAGTCTAAATCATGCCAAAGAAACATCTACCTTTAGTTATCATACATCCATAGCATGTAGAACTACTAATAATTGACATGGCAGTAAAAACTATTTGAAAATTACAGGTGGCAATAGGTTTTCATAAGTTTCAAAGGTGAGATCCTGTGAAAAGTACTTGTAGAGCTGATGACAGACAATGGCCTTGTTTGCCTCTATTAAAAACCATCTCTCTTCACGGTTATCCAATGAATAAAACAAATTCTGATGTAAGTTGTTTTCCCTGAATTTGATTACAATTCCACAAAGACAAGATGTCTTTGCAAATATAGACCAGTATATTTTTACTGTATGTATATATAATTTTTCTATTATAACTGTTGCACTAAATACAATGACAAGATTTCTGTAGTCTACACTAGTTCTTAGCTGATATCCCTGTTTTGTAAGTCTTCACTGAACCCATTTGCAACCAGGATGATGCTTTAATACATTAACAGAAATATATCCACACCTCTACTCAAAACTCTTTAATGGCTGTACATTTTGCTCAAACTACTGTGTCAAAATTCCCAGCATGTCCTGAAGTCTTCAATGTGAGCTTGTCCTGCTCTCATTTCTGTTTATTTGTTTTTAAGCCTCTGAATCCCAGGTTTTTTCTCTCTGTCTGGAACACTATTTTAAATTTTCCTTATTCCCTATGGGTTTTTTCCCCCATTTTTCTATTGTCAGAGACAATGTATCTGAACTGGACATTCAATATTTGTTCCTTAGAGACAATGTATCTGAACTGGACATTCAATATTTGTTCCAAGTTGTGTCCATCCTCTCTACTTCTACATATTTTCAAAGAGTAGTTGTGTGTATGTCAAACAACCTGACCTTCCCGATGCAAATAGCTATGAACCAAGATGGTCCCCTAATAAATAACTGTCACTTCCTAGCCTTTGGAAGTGGAGCCCAAAATACTACATTTTAGCCTTAATTTTCCAGGATGAAAAAGAGGTTAAACCCAGAAACTGTTAGTGGCATTCATTTTCTCCTAAGTGAACTAGAAATGAGGAAATCTCATCTATGCTAAAATACATGTAAGTAGCAATACACAAACAGAAGCCTTCTATGGCCACACCACTACCTCCAGTCCATGATCCTGACCTCTGCCTGAGTCCCAGCTGCACTCCTGATTTTATGTTTCACAAGGCACCACGGTATCGGTATCCTAATCAGAAATATATTGAAGCCCTATTAAGCCACCTGCACTTTACTGATGGACAGGATTAAATGACATTCTCCATTTCCTCTGAAAATCATATTGTAGTGACTTCTCGTTGCAGTCATGGCTGAGCATTCATGGCTAGAGCATCCTCTTCTCACTCCTGGTCCTGCATTTCAGTCAGTGCTTAACTAGAGTCAGCCTTGCTTGTTCCCTGGTATGCCAGCTGATCATCATTAAGTTGAATTACTCAATTCAATTATCTATTTTGAAAATCAATAGAATATGAGTGCATAATTATAAACAATTGTCATAGCCATAAAACGAAGTTTCATACTTTGAAAAGAAAGAAAGAAGATTTTTAAAAGTACCAGGGAATTAGATGTGAGCAAGTCAATTCTAAAAGATCGAGGAGCAAATATTCCATCCATATTTGGCTTTATATCAATATTTGGCAAACAAATACACACTTTGATATTTAAGTTGAAATAGAATATGTAAGTTATAATGTGTTTTTCCCCACAATTTAAAGTAGATTTTAACTAGTCTATCATTTTCCCGAGCCCTCCTCATTGTGTAATAGCCCTTTTACTAACCTCTTATTGCATAAAGTTGAACTAAAGTGAGTTTATTATTAGTCCTCCTTTCCCCATCAAAAAAGCCGAAACAAACCAAAAAACATCTTTTTTTTTTTTTAAGACAGGGTCTTTCTTGCCTTGTTGCCCAGGCTGGAGTTCAGTAGTGACCTGATTATTACTCTGCAGCCTTGACCTTCTGGGCTCAAGGAATCTTCCTACCTCGGCCTCCCAAGTAGCAGGGACCACAGACATACGCCACCACATCTGGTTAATTATTTTATTTTATTTTTTGTAGAGACAGGATATCACATCTCACCATGTTTCCAAGGGTAGTCTCAAACTCTTGGGCTCAAGCAATCCACTGGCCTCAGCCTCAAAAGGTGTTGGGATTACAGGCATGAGCCATTGCGCCTGAT
This sequence comes from Alouatta palliata, assembly GCA_004027835.1. Classification (NCBI taxonomy): domain Eukaryota; kingdom Metazoa; phylum Chordata; class Mammalia; order Primates; family Atelidae; genus Alouatta; species Alouatta palliata. The sequence continues at coordinate 47,857 of PVKV010004726.1, forward strand.
TCAAAAGAACAAACAAACAAACAAACAAACAAAACAAAAACTAAACTACTTAATTTTACAATTTGTCATGGATTTTTATTTTTTATTTTTTTCTGAGACAGAGTCTTGCTCTTTCGCCAGGCTGGAGTGCAGGGGTGTGTTCTTGGTTCACTGCAACCTCCGTCTCTAAGATTCAAGGGATTCCCCTGCCTCAGCCACCTGAGTAACTGGGACGGCAGGCACATGCCACCACGCCTGGCTAATTTTTTGTGTTTTAGTAGAGATGGGATTTCACCATAGCCAGGATGGTCTCGATATCGTGACCTCATGATCCGCCCGCCTCGGCCTCCCAGAGTGCTGAGATTGCAGGCCTGAGCCACCACGCCTATTTGGTATTTTTGCACAGGGAGGCCAAGTTGAAGCAGAAAACATACTGAGGGGAGGTGTGTTCAGAGGAGGGCAGCTAGGACTCGGTAGTAAGATGTTCAAGTTTGCTAGGTGAAATTTGTTTGTTTTCTTACAAGAGGTGAATTCACTATTACTTTAAGTAAGGAATATAAACCAGTGTTACAGTGTCTCTGTTTATTTACTTCTGCATTTATATTTCACCTTTTACTAAAAGGATTTCAAGCGGCATACAGTAAAAACAATTCACTAAGACTGAACCGTTAACAGAGAATTGTTGTTATGTAACATTTACTGCACTCCAATTCTATGTTGTATTTGAAAATGTCCTTGTTTTTTTTAAAGACTGTAAACAGCTTGAAAAAAAATCTCTATAAAACTGCATGTGTATTTTCCATTTTTCCTTCTCTGCCTACCTACCTTCTTCACACTTTAGTAATCTAAAAGAACAGAAACTTTGTATGATCTATCTTACCTTCTTAAATCCATGAAGAACTTACCTATAATAATTTTTTAACACATGGTCTGATTTTATTTTGTTAGATGTGTACACATATATGTGATTATGAAAGGGAAGGTGATTGTTTTTAAAGATGATTTTGTAATAGAGATTTTATTTTTTATGTGTGGACAAAAGATCTATAAAAAAAAAATTCGGGGCTTGCCTGCTTGCCGATTTTCTAATTTCAATCTGAAAACTTCATCACTATTTTTTTTTTGTAACACTACACCCAAATCTATGCCAGTTTAATAGCTATAAATCTTTTTGTTCTGTTTTCTGCAATAGTTTCAAGACTATAAAAATTCAACCACATTACTTATAGGTCTAATTTACTGCCTGTAAATCTGCCCAAGTGCTTGAGTGACAACAGTGAATTCACTAATTTCTGGCAAACATTTTATACGAAAGGGTAAGCTCAGGACTTCTATTCCTGGATGAGGTCACTGTGATAACCCTAACCCTATACGTACTTCAATCTAAGACCCAGTAGTAACAATCTTGTCATGCCCCTTAGTGTCCAGGAGAACCAAAAGAGATTGATTTAATATTATTTCTACAGTTATTACAAGTGTCCAAGCTCTGTTGCAAAAGAAAGAAAAATATAGGAATTTTAAATTTATTTTGGCCCTTCATTCCATGTCTGTTGAATCCTCAAAAATAGCCAGTATTTGGATCTGATTGATCAAAATAAAACTGTTTTTTAAAATACCTGATATGATTGTTGTAAGGTTTTTAAAAAATGAATGCAAACCCAGAGGTGCAAATATCTATTTTGTCTGATTAAATGTCTATTTTTTAAAAATTTGTAGGGGTTCATTACAGTTCTGATCTGCTCATTCCATTACGGAAATTATTAAAGATTGCTTCAGGATGTGGCCAAAGTAATGAAGTGCTCAGAGTAATAAATGTCATTCTTACAAATAATGGCTTCTGAGTAGCCATTTTATATATTAAACCACTTAAATTTATCTTTTTGCATATTTGTGATTTAGAAAAAGGTACTTTCTACTTATTAAATGTCAGTCCTCTTATACCTTTGTGTGAATGTATGTTTACCTGTATGTTTATGTGTACAGTTCTTTAACAGTGTAGCCCAATGAATGATTCAGATTGATTCTAATTCTATCAATGTGCATTTGAATTCGGAATGAATAAATATTGCTAAAATGTACCCAACTTCATACTTCTGATATCCTTCTTTAATATATTGAATTTCGTTCTCTTCAGGTCTCAGCAAAAAAGGTCATAAACATAGCCAAATATAAGAAGAGTATATTTCATGGGGGCAGAGACCTATAAATATTTTGCCAGGTTTTGTATGTCCCCAGTTTCAAGGAGGATGTCTGAGATATATTTTAGGGCTTAAAAGAGCAAACTCTAGAGTAAGTATGCCTGAGTGGGACTCTAGTGTTGCTACTTGCTGGCTGCGTGATGTTTGGCAGCTTATTAACTGGTTCATGCTTTAGTTTCTCAAAAAAAAAAAAAAAAAAGAATAGGTATGTTCTCTACTGCTGTACATGTATGTAGGCTGTATCTCCTTCTCTTTTGTAGATTTAGTTCAGTTCCAGCAAGATGCTATATATTTGACTAATTAGATAGGAAACTGAATCTTTTCATTTCCTCTCTCCAATCTACAACTCACTTGAAAATTTTCAGTTTGAAATTGACCTCAAATCCTTCTCACGAACACTTAAATAAATGATCTTTTTTAGTGTGGGTTTTGTGTCACCCTTATTTTTACATTTTTTATGTCCTCATAGTAGTATAAAAGTAGTTGGATCTTTTGAGTCAAATAGTGTGTATATGTGTGTTTGTACATGTACGTATGTGTGTGTGTGCATTTGTGTGATATATTCAAGGTGACAGAGAGTGACTGTACTTGTTGGTATGATGTGACAATGCTTTTCCTTTTCCTGAGATCAATGTGGACACCTATCTGCTCCAATAAAATATCTCAATGTCTTACATTTTCTTGATTTTCTCAATGCAAACTCACATGATTCACATTATTCCCCAAAAAGCTCTTTGAATATCACACCTTAATAGAAAAAGTGGTATGTATTATTTTCTGGATTAAAATATAAGCACTGTTTTGTTTTTTTCTTTTAATTTTATAACATTCTCTATTTTTCTATAATTGAAATCTTTCCCAGAGGGGCTGAGTCTAAATTTAGTTTTAAAAGATGAAGAGAGATTAACCATGTAAAGGAATAAAGGTGAAGAGGGAAGGAAATGCATGACTGTACGGGTACGATGAACTCTCCTAAATTGCAGTGAGACAAATTGGTCATGGTTTCACTACCTGCTGTGGAGTCCTATTGATGGGGTGGCATTTATCTACTTATGCCCTCCTAATAATGGTTCCATCAACATCGTTGTCAATCAAAGGCTGAAGACTTTACCAAAGTTAGAGAATGAAAAGTATCCATTAGATTTGACTATAAAGAGATTATTAGAGCCCATGCAATGGAGTGGTGTGAATGTTGTGTTATCATCTGAGCCTGATGGCAGAGGGGTAAGAGGTCAATGGAAAATAAACTCAAGGTGAAAGTACGCAGAGATTCTTGTTATTCCAGTGATGATCTATGGACCATGGCATCAACCTCATCTAGGAGCTAGTTATAAATGTAGAATCTCAGGCACCTCCTCACAACCACTGCCCCAAATTCTGCGTTTTCATAAGGTATTCATGTGATTGCTCAGAACATTAAAGTTTGAGAAGCATTAGTATAGACATCAGTTTTTAAAAGGTTGTTTACAAGAGACAAAAATAAGCACTAGGTAGAGGAAGACAGATAATTTCTGAATTTTATTATTACTATAAAACAAATTGAGAACATGGAAAATTAGGATGGATAAGGTTTAAAGTATATGATTTACAGATAAGATTAAATCAAACTTAAAAATAATTGACTATTCTCAGCGTACAAATTTGAAAAACAAATTTCAGAGAGGTTAAGATAAAATAAATTGTCAAAGTTATAACATCGGATGGATAATCGTATTCAAATGTGAGTCTGTCTATCTCCAAAGCTTATTATGCCCCTTTTTCCTGATCGAAGTTGATTGTTAATGAGAAGAAATATACTGAAATAAGCAATGAACAAAAGCTATGATGGTTATGGTTTTTAATTTTTGTATTATCATTGATGATACCAAAGAGTGTAAGGTTTACTTTATTTATTCATTTCCCAGTAATTTAGTCTAGCGAAGTTAGTCAGTTTGCCTGATAAAATTATCAACAGCAACTTTTAGAAAATATTTTGTGAAATGATGGACTGATAACAGATACAATTGTGACTGATAGGAACAGAAGACAAGGAAATACTAGAGAGAATAGTACAGTTCCCTTGGCAAAGGCCCCACTCTAAAGCCTGAAAATCAGTGGTTCTGAACGAAGACAGGCATTTCTATTTTTGCTCTCAAAAAGTTGTCTTACAGCTTGCCATGCCACCCATCCTGTCCTCACATAAAGCCGTAACCCCAAGCTCCAGAAGAGACTTAAAAGCAAGAAGATGAGAAGGCAAACAGACCAGAAGGCCAGCAGGCCACCAGACCAGGGGACCAGTGACAGTGAAACGATGTGGCAGAGAAATGGAGAAGAGGAGGAACATCTGGATGATGTGGGGACTTCAGCTGGGGTGGTCAGAGAAGGGTCGAGCTGTTGGGTGGCCCAACTCCAGGGGAAGATCATTTCCCTCTTCATCCCCCTTTTCAGCTCATCCATCTCACAGAGAGCCACCTCCACCATTCAATAAAACCTTGCACTCATCCCGTGAGCCCATGTGTGATCAGATTCTTTCAGGACATTGAGCAAGAGCTCAGGATACAGAAGGCTGTCACACTGGCCCCCTGCCCTTGCCGTAAGGCAGAGGATCCATTGAGCTGATTAACAAACAAGTTACAAGTTTGGACATAGCTCTCTAATTCAAAGGATTAAGTTGGTTTTTAGCAGAAAAAGTAGGACTTGATTTTCTTTCACAAATTGCCATGGGAACATAAGTGCTGCAAAGCTATTAAAACTCTCATCTGAAGCATTTCAAAAAATTTAGAATATCTCAAATAATGACATTCAAAATCTCCCAAGCATGATCATCCAGAATATTAAGGTTAGAAAACTGGGCTGTTTTATAGTTTAGCACTGTTCCAAATATTGCAGTGGTACTAAATTAATAAGTCATGACTTCATTTGGAATAACATTTGAATTAGTGGTGTTTTCTAAGAGCCTAATTAGCATAAACTATGCATGGTTGAAATGTAGCAAGCCCAAAGGAAAGGTAACAAAGCACTGTGTGAGACAAAACACTAACAATATAACAGATGAAACTGACCCAGTAGCTTTTCCAAGCATTAAAGACTTATTTTGAAAAAGAAGGCCATTGAAATTAATTTTCCCTTTTGGTGCCACTACTTAACAGGAGAACTAAAAGAAGATCATTGTCTTTTTGTTTCTCTTTCAGGATAAAGCACAAATTTTACGATTTTAACCAAGCTTATTGCTATTGCTGGCATAACAAAAATTCTATACGCAAGTTTTTTTAATTGAGATACGTTCATGTTTATTCTCACTTTAGCTTCAACGCTGCTGAGAGCAATTTCACTTAAGATGGATAGAGAGACAAATTTTCTAACAACAACAACAAAAAATCAAAACTGTTTCTTTTTTCTCTCTTTCTTATATTTAGACAAAATGGCTGCTATTGACTGAATGTGTGTGTCACCTGGCAAATTTGTGTGTTGAATTCTTGATGTGATGCTATTACAAGGTAAGGTTTTTGTTTTAGAAGTAATTAGGATTAGATGAGGACATGTGGGTGGCACCCTCACGAATGGTATTAGTGTCTCTGTGAAAGAAGTTCCAGAGAGCTCCTTTGCCCCATCTACCACAGGAGGGCATAGTTCATGTATCTATGAACAGTGAATGCTCCCTCATCAGGCATCAAGTCTGCTGTTGCCTTGATCTTAGACTTCCCAGTCTCTAGAACTGTGTAAAAATAGAAACAAAAATAAATTTCTGTTTTTATAAGTGGCTATCCTAAGCCACTCAGTTTGTGGTAACTAAGACAATGACTATCTGAATATAATTTAAATGTCATGAGGCAAACATGCTTTCATGCAACCTTGATTTTTCTATTAATTAACCAGCTGGTTTTATTTTTATCTTCCCTTGTTATTTTGTGAACCCTTAAAGTTACCTTATCTTTAATAATCCATTATGGATTATGCTTTCACTTTCCAAGTGCATAGGCAATATATATCTTCCCACTCAACTGTAACAAAATGCATTTTTCTAATGATTTTAACACATTCTCTGACTTATGAGAAAGAATACCTGTTTCTCCTAAGTCAAGACTATATGTTATCTCTTTCTTAAATCTTTCACATTTTCTACCTAACCAAGACCAGTTTTGTTATGCCTTAAGAAAATACACCTAAATGTTTGGTTACTCATTCTTACTGCACTGGGCTCAAACATTTCCAACAAGGTTACATCTTCCTCAGAGACAGTCACTGGAATTGTTTACAATACTGTATACAAACTGTAACTGAAGGGTGCAGGGAAATCGGTCAGAAGAAGAATAATGTAAAATGTAATAGCATGGATTTATTTCATTTTGTCCTTAAACAGGGAATAAATGTGTGAGGATAATTACACTTTCAGCAATTAAAAAAGCTGGCATAAAAATAATTTTCACTTAATGAGAAATGCTTCAGAATAGATATCTCATTGTTAGAAAAAAACTATTTCTGAGGGTTTTTTTTAAATCACAATCCAATTATTGTTAAAGGCAATGTTGAAAACATTTTTATTATTTTCTTCCTTTAAAACCTGAAACAAGGAAAAATTTGTGGCTGCACTTTAATTTTATTGCTACTGAATCTTTCCTAAAAATGAACTGGTAGCTGCCATTAGTAGGTTAATTGATTTAATAATGTTTCTATGAATAAGCTAGCATTTCTGACTTGAATTACTTTCTCAGTTGATTGGTGCTCTGTAATAGGATTCTATAAAATGTATAAAAAGAGCAACAAGGAATTTAGCTCTGGATTTTCAGCTAATTCGTTAACATTTCGAAGTCCAAGAAATTATTGCATTTTCAATTTGCTAAATACACTCATTTGTTAGTAGTAATTAGGCACATGCATTGCTTTTACAAAAGCTCTTTAAAAATGCAGTCTTGTAAAACTAACTCTAGGAAAAAAAATTGTGTTAATAGCTTAGTAGAGTGTTTGTTTTTCAACTGAGAGCAAGCAGTACTGTCCACGAATATATAAGAAGGAAGAAGTCAGGATTGCTTAAGGTAACCTTTAGGGCAGCCTCAGTCCAGGGAAAAAAAGAAAAAAAGGGACTGCCATGGAGAACAAGTAAGACTCCTGGATCCAGAGGAAAGAAGGACCACTTTGGCTTTATCCATTTTCAAAACAACAACAACAACGACAAACTGAGGTTTTGTGAAATGACTGCTACTTATTTTAGAGTCATTTAATTCAAAATGTGGCCAAAGGTCAAATGCTGCATGTATTTCCCTATTTATTTCATTATTTTTAAATGATTAGATTATTTAATCTTAATAATAAATGTATTGTTAATATTAACTGAATTTCAGCATACCAAGAAATATGAAATTTTCAAAATTTCAAGTCACAGCTATCACGCTTACCTATATTTGAAAGACATATGGAAATATTAACAAACATCTGATGGATGTGCTTTGTTTGATGTAGATATTTGTTGAGCTGATTAAATATCATGGGAAGTCATGTGACACAAAATCCCAAATCAAGTATAGATGTATTTCTTCAATGCTCCTATTTCCGTAAGAAATTTCATTTGGCATTAGACCTTATCACTTCATGTTTAAGTAAATTTATCCATTATCCATTTTAATTACAAAAATAGCTAATCTTCTTAGGACTTATTTATTCATGAAAAATTTATTGAATCTGTTCCATGTACTAGTTCCTGCTTCTGGCATTGAAGATAAAATAATGCATAAAATAGAATTAAGGCTGTGTTCCTGGAGCACAGATTCCAGGAGATTTGATGAGTCTTGACCACACCCTGTCTCTCAAGGCATCCAGGACTAGGGCAAGGGGAATAAAGTACTCACCACTGGTATAAAATGTAAAGGGACTCCCAAAATCTCAATAACAAAGACAGGTGATATTTTAATACAATATTTTCAATTATCAAAATCAATGTAAGTAATTCATGATGAAGAAAATAAAAAAAAAAGAGGGTCTTGAAGAGACATATTGGAGTCAAGGCAAATGAATAGTGACACAAATTCCACCTTTTGCTGAGATAGTGGCATGTACATATGAGGAGGAAGCAAACTATGATATACATGAGCCATCTTCCAAAAATTCAACACTGTGGTATTAGTTTTCAATTAGCTCACAGTTCTGAGGTCTGAATTGTGGCACAGCATGATTACATTCTCTGCTCATGCTTAAATTAAGGTTCTGGCCAAACTGCATTCTAATCTGGAGGTCCGGGGGTAAATCTGACTTCCAAGCTCATTCCTGTTTGCAGAATTCACATTTTTGCTGTTGTAGAACTGAGATCTACATTTCCTTGCTTGCTGTCAGCTGAAGCACACTCAGTTCCTAGGTGCCACCCACTTTCTTTGACATGTGGGCCTTTCTATCTTCAAGCCAGCAGTAGTGCATGGCATTGATTTTATGCTTCAGATCTCTGACTTCCTCCTATGCTAACAACTGGAGACAATTATCTGCTTTTAAAGGGCTTGGGCAATTACACCTGGGCTACCTGAATAATATTTCTTTCTTAAGGTGAACTGTGTCATATAATATAACCTAACATGGGAGAAAAATCCATCATATTCACCGTCTCATAGTCAGGAAGGATAAACCTTGGGAACTGTCTTAGAATTTGACCTACCACACATCTACATCTTAACAGTCCTAATAGGGAGGTTTCCTGTGAGCGCCAGGTATGTGGAAAGCTTTCAAGAGGTACCTTGAACTTTCGGAACTGCAGTGGGTCCTTTGTAGTGTCCTGTCACTGACAGTGCCTGTAGTAGACGCCACATAGCCTCTACCGGCTGCTAGAATGAGCATCAGCCACTCAATGTGCTTAGGAAAGGAATGCCTCAGTATTCCCTTTCTCATTTCCTAGACAAAGCCATAAGTGGTCTGAACTCTGATTCCTCATGGACAGGTATAGCCATGGATATGACCCAGCCTTGACCGAAAATATCTGAGCTGGGGTCCATTTAGGCCTTACAGAGGTCTCCCTTCTTCATGCACGTTGCTGATCCCATACACAATGTGTCCAACTCTTCCAAACCAGAAATTGTTACCACCTGCTGCCCCAGATTGTGTGATGCCAAATGGTTTAAGCCATCTTTAATCATGAGGTTTCTGCTCATTGTGTGGGAGGGATTCAGAACAGAATTGGGTGCTTCCAGCCTAAAAAGAATGGAAGACCTTTTCTGGGGACGCCTGGCTTTTTTTTTTCAGAGATGACAGCAGGATTGTAGGGAGCAGGTCTAAATTTAGGTTTGAGTTCATTTGCATAGCTGTCCAAGATCTCCTCGGAGAGAGTGAAGAGATCTGTCAGCAAATCCTGTGGTCTCAACTTCAAGACTACATTGAGCCCATAGCTCAGCCTGAAGAACTGTAGTTGTTACAACCTTCATTAGCTCCTGGAACAGGAAGAATTGAATCTCTTGTTCACACAGAATGTGTCACAATCCTTAGCAATGTTGAGAAGAAGCTGTCTCCAGGACTTGCGTTAAGTCTAAAAACTAGTAATCCGGTGTCACTGAAAGTAATATACAGTGCCCCTCCCAGATGGAGTTGATATTTTACTAGGAAACAAGCATTCCCTAAACAGTCAAATATAAACTAGTAACTATAATAATACTTAAAGGTGGCATCCTTGATACTATTCACTAAGACTACGCTTAATTCTCTACTTATCAGTACCTCTGAGTCTGTCCTCTTGTCTGTCTCCTCGGGGCTCAGATCATCACTACAGTCAGCTCTTACCTTGCAGTGGAGGGATCCTTATCTGTCTGCTGCCTCCCTTTGTATTGTTATGACTAGTCTTAATATATCTATTCTCCTCATTGCCATGGAGTGAACCTGAAGTCTGAAGGTTGGAAGACTATTGAATTGCTGCAGTGCAAGGTTATCTACTTTCATCTCAATGAGGCCGTGTTCAGGAACTGGCCCCCATGTGGCAGCCAAGGGGACATTTTCAAAAAAGAAACCAGAGCTCTACTCCTGTGGCTGCCAGTTTTCCTCAAGAACCAGACTTCCATGCCCCTGGGCCCATCTCTACCTGGGACTGCCTGGGAGTCTAGTTCCATTTCAGAGGACACAAGCGGGGTCATTATAGTTTAAAGAAAAATAACCAGAAAATAGAAATGACCAAACTCTCTGTTGCTATGGGTGGATAAACATACTACTACATCCACATAATGGAACTGTAGGGGTATTAAAAGTTACTAATACAGGAAACCAAATGGGTGAATTTTAAAAGCATTAAATAAGAGAAAGAGGCCACATAAAAAAGATGCGATTTTTAAAAATTTTATTAAATGAATTCTGGTGAAGGCCATACACAGTGATGGAGAGCTGGGTCTGGGATTGTGCAAGGGGATTGATGGCCAAGGCCATGATGAAACTTTATATGATACTAAAATTGCTCTATAACTCCATTTTGGCAGTGTTTTTATCAAATTCATTTGACTTAAACAGTTAACATTGGTAAATTTTCTCTTTCTTTTTCTCTATGTGTATGTATGTATATATATATATGTGCTTCAATAAGGCCACTTTTAAAAATAAAAGTGAGTTTATAAAACAGAGAAATATTATATGTCTTTAGATACAATATAAAAAAAACCTGTGTGTGATCTCATCTTCAACTGATACATATAAAGTTATCAATAAGCATATTTTATATAAACAGCTTGAAGTAATTTCATATATGACAATTTTCTTACATAACATGAAAATGAGTCTTGCGTAAAAATTTCATTATGTCTGTCAAGCATTTAAAGAAAAAGGAGAATCTGTAATTATACCTCAAGTACACTATGAATAAATAGAAAACATTTTTCAGTTGACAATGAAGGGTAAGTAACATAAAAAATCATTAGTAGCCCTGAAAGTCTGAATTTCTGTAAAATCTTACAACAGCTCTTAGGCTAAAATTTTGAGCAACTAACGTCATTTAAACAAATTTAGAAGTTATTAAGCATAGTCAAATACAAATACTTCTTTTGCACCCTAACAAACTCCTGCTTTCTTTTTATAAACTTAGGTAAAGGTATCTATTAATTAAATGAAACACAATTTCTGCTAATAAAAATGAATTATAAACCTTGAAAAGAATGTCACCTGTTCAATTGACACTGTGATTCATTTTTAATCAGAGCTTCTACTTAAATGGTTCAGTTTTTTTCATGGGTACAGAATGAAGAAACTGTTATAAACTGACCTTGGTAATTAAATTCTAAAGATAAAAAATTTTAGCAGTGACAGGTTGACAGAACTGAGTGATTAACAGAGGAAAAGCAAAGTTTATACGAACTTAACATACTTGAAATTTTCTCATTTGTAAGCTTGTCAGTTTACAACTAAATGAGAATTATTGTTGAGAAAAATAGAATGCTGTATGATTTTTCTTACGTTAATACAGGCAGAGGCAACTGTATGTACTGTGAGTAGACAGTATTTGTACATTTAAAACTGAGTCAAGGGAAAAGAAAACAATGAGTACTAATCAGGAGAAAGATATAATAGGTGAAGTTTTACCAAAATGTAAATAAAAATGGGGAAGAACTTGCCTACCAATTTAACTGAATACTATTTAGCCAATATCTGAAACTTTCATGGTTTTAAAACGCATAGCAGAAAAATTTAGTTACAAACTGTACAATCTGCCAATTACTCAAAATATGTATGAAACCTTAAAGACAAAACCTCCTTGCTAGTCTTGAGAATAAGCCATTTTAAGTCACTAAACCAGCATTTTAATCCACTATTTTACCATGGGAATCCCTGTGAGGAGGGTTTGAAATCCCATTCATAGAAATTTCTTGGAGAATAAGAGTGGGCAGGACTATGACAACTACTTTTCAGAATCAAAAACACTGTGGGGGCCTATCACACAGAGCTTTGTAGTTCTTCATTCCAGCTGCCTCCCAAAGCACCTTTCTCTCCTAAAAGTTTCAAGCCACATTGATGCTCTCTGGAGAAGTGCTAATCATCAGCTAATCATCATAGCAGTCATTATCTGTAAACTTGGCCAATTTGAATTCCACTCCAACTTTCCTGGAATCAGCCGGTTCTCTTTTCTTTCCCAAATGAACCATTCAAGTCTCTGCACTTTCTGCTCTCAATCAAGAATAAATCCCTTTCAATTCAGACTGAGAAGTCTCAGGAAGGGCTGAGCTCGTCATCTAGCTGGATGAGTTAGTTGGTGCTCCTTTGCACAATCTGTATGATTCTGCACATAGGAGGAAAAACAAAATTATTAAATTAAAAATTGATTACAGAGTTTCCAGAAGAGACTACTCTTTCCCTTTCCCTCTCTGGGTGAAAATCACCCTAATGGACTTGCTTGGTGGAAATGGGCCCTCGGAATATGACTGAGTATGACTTGGAAGCTCAGTCACAAGTCAAAGAAAAAGCCAAACTTTTCTGAAAATATTAAAAGAGATTTTGGGGACTGGGATCAGGAATATTAGGGATATAAATGAAGGAGGTCAGTAGAGTCATAGGAACTATAACAACATGACAAAGGACTAACGCTTGCACAGAAGAAAACTGCAGTGAGAACTTTCTTTAGGAAAGAATACCCAATATATTTTTAATAACACAGTTTATAACACTTACACGCAAGTGCTTTTTTCCCATCTGAGTCCCTGACATACATGATAAAGGTGGAGAAATAATGAACTTGATTAGTATGTAGAAATGCAATGCAACTTTCTCCATCCTTCTCAATAGTTAGTTCTTGCTCATGCTTCCTCTTCCAGTAGAATGGCTAAAATCCAATAAACTGACAATACCAATTACTAGTGACTGAATGGAGCAACAGGAACTCTCACTCATTGCTAATGATAATGCACAATGGTACTGCCACTTTGAAAGACAGTTTGGCAGGTTTTTAGAAAACTAAACAGAGCTCTACCATATAATCCAACAATTGCACTCCTGGGTGTTTACTCAATTTATTTGAAAACTTATGTCTGCACATGAACTGGTTTGCAAATGTTAACATCTTTATCCATAATTACCCCAAACCAGCAGCAATCAATATATCATTCAATAAGTGATGTATAAACAAACTCTGCATATTGTAAAGTGAAAGAAGCTAGTACAAAAGTGCTACAGAATAATATGATTCCGTTTACATAAAATTTTCAAAAGATAAAGGCATAGAGAAGGTGAACAGATCAGGGTTGACAAGGATTTTGAGTGGGGAAAGGTTAAATAGGTAGAATTTTAGGGTAGTGAACTATTTTATATGATAGCTCATACTGAATCCTACTATATGTAAATTTAAAAAATAAATTAGGAGGTCATGAGAGCCAAGGGTAGAATGCCAACTGTGAAAAAAATACATAACTGTATTACAAATGTATGAAACAACCTCCCTGTTATGGGAAAAGGCATGGGAGAGAGCTGCTGACCTTGAAACTGACCCAGTAGTCACACAGAGTTTTTTAATGTTTGTTGGTTTATTTATTTTTTTAGATAAACATAGAAATTGGCCCTTCTGGTCTTAAAGCTTGAAATTTACATTCATTTTACCTGAGTTCCTTCCTCAGGAAAGGAACCACAGGCTTCTCAAAAAGTATCAAAGAATTTGAAAATCAAAATTATCTAATGTAGATAATGAGACGCCATCTCCCTCATTCATTCTTACTCTTTCCTTATCCCTCCAAAGTTCCTGTTCTCCTGTACATTGCTGCATTTCTTCCCTGCTATATAAACCCCTAATTTTAGTCAGTCAGACAGATGAATTTGAGGCTAATCTTCCATCTTCTCAACTGCAGACCCAATTAAAGTCTTATTCCTTGGCAATAATCATCTCAGTGATGACTGGCTTTCTATGCAGCAAGCAGTGTTTCTAGAATTAATATTCATTTTTTGATTCTAAAATAAAATTATAAGACTAAAAGAAAAGAGAAGTATATATAATACTGTGTTGTAGTTGAACAAGTTTCACACAGTGTACAGATGATCAATTCTGAAACAGGTATACATATATCTGGAATTGAACAGATAAGTGAATACCAGCTGATGGGTGAGAGGTTTCTCACTGTTGAAGTTGGAGGTTACAGACCAGCAAAGACAGCAGTTTAGAATGACCAATGCCATATGAGGTTCATCTAGAGACAACAGATTGAACTTTATATAAATACAGATGGTTACATAGGGAAATCATTACAGATACGCATATATACATGGGTTCATATACACACAAAAATTTCCTTGCTCTGTCAGCTGGGGGCACCTAGAAGCAACACCACCACAGCAGCAAAGAATGTAGAAAGTGACAAGGTCTTCATTTCTAATACCATTCTCCAATGAAATAAACTAGAAATCCTTGAAGAAATGGCTTATTTAAAGACTGTGGCAGTAAATATAGATGAGCCTGAAGCAACTTGTAGTACCAGTAAATAGGTAGTGCTAATTTTTTTTTAAAAGAAATACATACCTAATAAGAACATAGAAGCTTTTCCACTAAGATCAGGAACAAGGTAAGGATGACCACTGCTTTTCAACATTGTACTGGAAGTGCTAACTAAGACACCAAGACAAGAAAAATAAAAGGTATATGGAGTTGGTAAGACGAATAAAATAAAATTATCTGTGTTTGTAGATGACATAAATGTCTATGTAGAAATCCTAAAAAATATTTATAAAAACACTACTGAAAATATAAGCAATTATAGCAAGTTTGCAGGATATGAGATTAATATACACAATTAAATCAATTTCCTACATGCCAGCAATTAAGTGGAATTTGAAATTAAAAATACATTTACATTATCACCCCCTCAAAATGAATACTTAGTTATAAATCTAACAAACTATATTAAAGGTATATATGAGAAAAACTACAAAACTCTGCTGAAATAAATAAAAGAAAAACTAAATAAATGGAGAGAGACTTTGTGTTCATGGATAAGAAGACTCAATCTTACGAAAATGTCACTTCTTCCCAACTTGATCTATAAATTCAATGCAATCGTAATAAAAAATCCCCTCAAGTTCTTTTGCAGTTATCAACAAACTAATTCTAAACATAATATAAGGAAATGAAAGCCAAAGTAGCAAACACAATATTAAAGGCAAAGAACAAAGTTGGAGGATTGACACTACCTAATTTTGAGACTTACCATAAAGTAAGTACAGTAATCAAGACAGTATGTACTAGTGAAAGAATTAACAAATGATTCAAAGTAACAGGATAGAAGGCAAAGAAAGTGACCCACCTAAGTAGACTCAACTGGTCTTTACAAAGGAGCAAAGGCAATACAATGAAGCAATGACAGATTTTTTCAACAATTGTTCCGTGTGCTTAAACAATTGGATATCTAAATGCCAAAGAAAAAAGCATTTAGATAGAGATCTTGTTTTCTTTCTCTTGATTTGAAATTACAATGTAAAGCTACTGTAATCCAAATTGTATGGTACTGGCATGAAAACAGATACCTTTTTAATAGAAACCCAAGCTCCGGCACCGCACAATAAATCCATATAACAAACCTGCACATGTACCATCTGA
Organism: Alouatta palliata; assembly: GCA_004027835.1. Lineage (NCBI taxonomy): Eukaryota > Metazoa > Chordata > Mammalia > Primates > Atelidae > Alouatta > Alouatta palliata. The sequence goes on from PVKV010004726.1 coordinate 63,526, forward strand.
ATCAAAATTAAAACAAAACAAAACAAAATATTGCCAAGACCTATGTCATGGTCTTTGAGAAAAGTATAAAGCATACACATGGGCATAGGATAATGTCTTCAATAAATGATCCTGGGAACACTGGATATCCACACACAAAAAAGTTAAATTGGATTTTGATCTTTACTCCACACACACACACACACCCCAAAATGAAGCAATGACTCAAATGTAAGACCTGAAATCATGTAACTCCTAGAAGAAAACTTAGGGTAAAACTCCATGACATAGGTCTTGGCAATATATATATTTTTTTGTTTTGTCTTTTAATTTTGATTCAGATGGTACATGTGCAGGTTTGCTACATGGATATATTGTGTGGTGCTGGAGCTTGGGCTTCTATTAAACCTTTCACCAAAATAGTGAGCATAGTTTCTATTCTGAACCTAGTTTTAGAGGCGTTGAAATCAGAGCAACTCCATTTCGAGTGAGAGCTAGAAAACTAATGCTGGGAGGACTTGCTGGGCCGTAGTCTCAGAAAATTAGACATTTCTAGCCTCTAAATGTTTATGGTTAAGGGAACAAATTAATAATGCATATTAAATAGACCCACACTTGGGAGTGTCCAGATATCTTGATATCTGGAGAACAAAGGCATAACTAATTTTGCTTTAAAGATAATAATATCAATTCTTGCAAAATATAGTAACTAAGAAAATTAATCCTTTATCATAAAAACTCTTATAGCGGAGCACATCTCCCCATATAAACAAGTATTGTACCTAGCGTGGATGTGCTCCACCTCTTACTTTCAGGAATGCCCTACTTTGTCTACAGAGTAGCTGTTCTTTCACCACTTTACTTTCTTATTATTATTATTATACTTTAAGTTCTGGGATACATGTGCAGAACGTGCAAATTTGTTACATAGCTATACACATGCCTTGGTGGTCTGCTGCACCCATCAAGCCATCATCTACATTAGGTATTTCTCCTAAAACTATTCTTCCCCAACACCCTGACACCCCTGACAGGCCCCCATGTGTGATGTTCCCCTCCCTGTGTCCATGTGTTCTCATTGTTCAACTCCCACTTACGAGTGAGAACATGCAATGTTTGGTTTCTTGTCCCTGTATTAGTTTACTGAGAATGATGGTTTCCAGCTTCATCTGTGTCCCTGCAAAGGATATGAACACATCCTTTTTTATGGGTGCATAGTTTTTCGTGGTCTATATGTGTCATATTTTATTTATCCAGTCTATCATTGATGGACATTTGGGTTGGTTTCAAGTTTTGCTGTTGTGAACAGTGTTGCAATAAACATACTTTCTTAATAAACTTGTTTTTACTTTGCACTACAGATTCACCCTGAATTCTTTCTTGCACAAGATCCAAGAACCCTCCCCTAGGGTCAGGATCAGGACCCTTTTCCTGTAACAATAGTACCTAATAGGTACTTTTGCAACTCTTTACTGCCTTTTCCATCTCCACTTTTTGAGTCACTTGAGTCTATTTTTTTCATTTTTATACAGATACAGACCTTGTATCTTTCACAAAAATTAAACCCCAAGTTGATCACAGACATAAACATAACATGCAAAACTATGAAACACCTTGAAAATAACATAGAAGAAAATCTAAATGACCTGAAGTTTGATGATGTGTTCTTAGACACAACACCAAAGGCATGATTCATAAAAGAAAAAAAAATTAGAACTTCATAAAAATTAAAATGTATGCTCTGTGAAAGATGTGGTCAAGTAAATAAGAATATGAGACACAGAACAGGAGAAAATATTTGCAAAATATGAATCTGATGAAGGATAATTTTCTAAAATATATAAAGAACATGTAAAACTCAACCAATTTAAATAAATCTGATTAAGAAATGGGCCAAAGATTTTATCAAAGACTTCACTTAAGAAGATATACATATGGAAAACTGACATATAAAAAGAAGCTCCACATCATTTGTCATTAAGAAAATGCAAATTAAAATAATAAGATACTATTTATACCTATTAGAATGGCGAAAATTCAGAGCACTAACATCAAATGCTAGTGAGAATCTGCAATAACAGAAACTCTTGTTGATTGCTAGGGGAAATGCACAATGGTACAACCACCTTGGAAGACAGTTTGGGAATTTTTTTTTCTTTTTGAGATGGAGTCTTGTTCTTTTGCTCAGTCTGGAGTGCAGTGGTGTGATCTCAGCTCACTGCAACCTCTGCCTCCCAGGTTCAAGCAATTCTCCTGCCTCAGCCTCCCGAGTAGTTGGGATTACAGGCACTCACCACCATGGCTGGCTAATTTTTGTATATTTAGTAGAGACCAGGTTTCACCATGTTAGCCAGGCTGGTCTTGAACTCCTTACCTCAGGTGATCTGCCTGCCTCGGCCTCTCAAGATGTTGGAATTACAGGCGTGAGCCATGGCACCTGGCCAGTTTGGGACTTTATAACAAAATGAAACAACTCTTAGCATTCTGGGATGCATTTCATGGTATTTACTCAAAGAAGTAGAGAATCTGTGTTCACACAAAAACTTGCACATGATATTTAAAATAGTTTTATTTATAGTTGACAATGCTTGAAAGCACTCAAGAAGTCCTTCAGTAGCTAAATGGATAAATAAATAGTGGTACATTCAAACAATGGGGTATTATTTCATGCTAAAAGAAAATGAACTATTAAGCCATGAAAACATATATGAAAAATAAACTTGCATGCCTATGTCTAAGTTAAAGAAGCTAATCTAAAAAGGTTATATAAGGCATGATTCTAACTATATAACATTACGGAAAAGGCAAAATTGTGCAGTCAGTAAAAAGATCAGTGATTGCTAGGGATTAGATGGGAGGAAGAGAAAAATAGGTGGAATACTGAGGATTTTTAGGAAGTGAAATTATTCTTTATGATCCTATGATGGTGGATACGTGCCATTATATATTCGTCTAAGCCAATGAAATGTAAAATACTGAGAATGAACCCTAATGTAAATTATGGACTTCGAGTGATAATAATATGTGAATGAAGGTTCATCTATTGTGACATATATACCAGTCTGGTACGAATGTTGACAATGGGGGAGGCTGTGCACGTGTCAGGGCAGAGGGTATATGGGAAATCTCTGTACCTTCCTCTCAATATTTCTTCAAACATAAAACTCACCTAAAGTCTTAAAAACAAAAAGTGATGGAGGTATGTTAAAGAGACACAGATGCCAAATGAAAGAACTTTCCATTGCCAAATCTAGAACATTTTAGCAACAAAATATTGAGTCATAATTCAAATACAAAATACATATCTGTGTATCTATATTAATATGAACAAATGATTGAAGAAACGAATAAATGGGGAAGAATATATAAATCTCCTAGACAGAATTCCAAATAATTTATGGAGACACTTTGCCCTCAAGAATGTAGACTATAACTGCCCACCGCTTATGGGTGGGCTGCGTGTAAATAGTACTTTCTAAAAATTTCAGTATGGAAAAGAGAAAAATAAAGTACCTTTATAGTGGAGAAATTTGGCATATTCTATCTCAGCTAAGGTGTTGAAGTCTAACATTAACAGTGATAAGTCATATCGATAGTATGTACCTTTGACATGATGTAAGTAGAGGAGCCTTTTACCTCTGTGGTCTTCCTCCCCAAAACCCATTATACTAGATCTAACCAGTCTCAAGGGACATTTTATGAAATACCTGAGTCATACTCTTTAAAATTGTTAAGATCATTAAATACAAGTCTGAGAAAGGGTCACAGTCAAGAGGAGCCTAAGGAACGTAATGACAAAATATAATATGGTATCCTACATGAAATCCTGGAGCACAGGAAGAATGGTAGGTGCAAAGTAAAAAAACATGAAGAGCATATGAAATTTAGTTCATAATATTGTATCAATATTCCTTCATTAATCATGACTAATGCTCTATACTACTGTAGGATGTTGACAAGAGGGGAAAGTGAATGTGGGGAATATAAAAACTTTCTTTACTATCTGCAAATTTTCTGTAAATTTAAAAATATTCTAAAATTCAAGAGTTCACAAATTCATTAAATGTTTAGTCCTGAAACATGGAAATTACCTTTCTTATAGCACATTTCTAGATCCATAGACTTGTCAGAAATATGTAGACTTCCAATAGAAGCTGAGGAAAAATAATTTTATTAACATAAGGGTTGAATATAACAGATTCTGTTATATAACTTAAAAAATAATGTGAGCAAGGTATAAATTTCTCTATACAGCTCAGAAAGACAGGATTAAGTCATTTTGCTACCAGTTAAACGTTCAGTCCCATATCCCAGCAGCATTGAAAGAGATATCTTATTATCTAGCACCTATTAATCAACTTGGTAGGAAATAGACACCAGAAAACATTAGCATGATGAGGATTTTCTTAAGTATTTTAGAAGTCTTCATGGTAAAATAAAAATTTTGTTGCACTGCGTGGAGGAAATGACATTTTGATTTCACTGCCATTATCATCAGTGGCAAGTCTTGTTTGGTTTTGTTGACAATTTATTTTGTTAGAATATTAGTTGTTATTAGTCTCTTTAAAAAGGAAGAAAGATCTATCTTTAGGGAAAAGTCATTTGAGATAGAAATATATGTGACAACAGAGATGTAAAATCTCAGGTGAAAAACATGTTATTTTGATTTAAAAATTTGCATAGAAATTGCTATTAACTTTGAGCATTTCAGACATCATAATCATTAACTCTATTATAAAGTCTATTTCTTATGTTTTCTTTTTATCTCAGATTTACTTGGATTATTTACTATGAAACAGACACTACACTTAAACACATGTAATATCTGTATAATTGTTAGCAACCTTATTATTACTCTCTAGGACTCTGTTTTCTCGATCAGTTACTATTTTTACAAGAATATTTTAAGATGTTTTATTATCCAGTTCAGCAAAATGGAATAGTAGTGCCACCCTTCCCAATAACAACCATAACCATGCACACATTCAACAGTCTAGAAAACAACATAATTTTTTAATACATAGAATTTGTGATACCTCTTGCTACATATCATGGTGAGAGTAAAAATGTTTCTTTGCACTCTTCTAGGTTCTTCGGTTGATCTATGAACTAAGTCGACATAGAACTGATTAACAGGACAAATACAATTTTAATTATGTATGTACACACAGAAGTCCCACAAATATATCGGGCCCAAAGAGAAAGCCAGATAATTGAGGCTTATATCATCCTGAGCTACAGAAAAGAATAGGGATTTGGGGGTTTCATGGGTGGTGTAGGCAAATTATAGGAGGGCAAAGGATGGGAATATGGTAAATAAAGTTTGCCTTGTTCTTCAGATAAGTCTCTCAGGTGATAAAAGATGTTTCAGAGCAACTCTCTTACTAATGAAAATGTTCTTTATGGATGTAAATTTCCTTTATGAAAGGGGAGTTTTATACTTTATTTTAGGCAATTGAGGAGACTATAAGGCAAGTCTCCTGTGCTACCTGGATCTCAGTTTCTCTTAGCTCGAAGTAAGCAACATGCTAAAGTCACATATTTTGAGGGGGCGTATTCTCACTCATAGAGTAGTATTTCCTGGAAGTGTGTCCTGAATCCCATCAAAGGTAACACGATTTTATCATAAGGAGCATGTTTTGGACTTCTTGCTACAAATGAGGGTGAAAGGAATGTTAATAGAAGAATATAGTCTGGGGAGAGGCAAGTGACTTTGGAAAATACATCTACATTTTAAAAATAGAATCTCTGGAAAATTTTATTAAAATGTCTGCATTTTATTGCTATTTTTGCATTAACATCAATGGGTATATGCATATAATTTTAATGATTTTAAAATGATGTGACTTTCCAAGACATGGGATTATTTTTATGATTAGAACGTAGCAACTCAGTGTATAAAAACACATCTGTTTTTTCTGATTATACCTTTTCCTAAACATTCCATCATGCTAATTTCAGTTGCTGAGTGAAAATAATTGAATTTGCCGTTCCTTTCATTTCATATTTGTTTAAGGAAACACCTGGGAATTTCTGCCTATAGGGAGTAACATAATGAGATGATTCAAAGATACAGCCTACAACCAAATCTTAGTGTTTTCATTTTTTTAACTGTTATTTACATAAAGTTCAAACGTCATTTTTCTTTCTCCAGAATCAAACTTTTATTCTCTTCAGCTAGATGCTATTGGTGATAAAATAAGAATTGACATTACAACTTAAAAATAACTTTGGTTAAATTTTATACTAAATAGAAGCTAAAAAAACAGCATATTTCTAATAAACTCATTTTTCCTATTTGCTGTTGGAATTCAAGCAAACTCATTATTTCCATTTTGACAACTTCCTTCAATGCCTCAGTGGATCATATATCAATCAACCAGTTTCAGAGCTTACTATTTTTTTTTTGTCATGGTAAGTACTGTACATGACATGAATTTTGTTGTTACTGAATCTGTAATCTAGTTGAGGAAACATTTCCTAACTGACAATTAAACATATTTTTACGGAAGGTAGATAGTCAGACATGAGCAGGGTAGGAGAGGCCCTCCACCCCACCAGTAATGTCAGGAGCCCATCAAATGATAGTCAGGCATTTATCACACTGCCACTTTAAATTAATAAATGGTTTCAGTCCCTGCCAGGGAAAGGCAGTCCCACAATAAATAGAAACACCTGAAACTAGGTGATCAGCAGCTTCCCCATAAGACCTCAGAAGTTGGGCAAGTAGGCTCAAGTATGTCAACTAAGAGGCAAAATGGTGGAGTTTTACTTGCATATGACCTTCTGGGAACATATGACTGATAAGGGAAGAGTGTCTCAAGTGAGCCTGCATGTAACTCCAGTAAACATACTGTGTCTGCTCCTGTCCCAAGAACTGGCAGGCCACTGAGCATGAGGACAGTCCACCCCAAGGGAAAAATCAGGAAAGAAGTGAGGCAAGACCCCAGAAGTATGCCAACATATAAAGCCCTAAGTGGTGCAATTGATTTTTCAAGCCTCCTGCTTGGCCCTCTTCCCTCTTCGTGAAGTGTACTTTACTTCTTTTTATTCCTTCTCTAAAGCTTTTCATGAACCACTCCTGCTCTCAATTTGCCTCCATCTCCCCTTCTCCCTTATGCTCCTCAGTTGATTTTTTTTCCTCTGAGAAGGCAAGAATTAAGGTTGCTGGAGACCTGTATGGATTTGCCACTGGTAAACAATATAATCTAATATATCATATAATCTATATATATAACTGATTCTTATGACAGTGTTAAAGATTAGACTAGAGAGATAAAGCTTGAAGAAAAAGAATCAAACATGAGTTTTAAAAAATGAGTAAAGTTAAGACAGGTTCCTGAGCATATAATGCATTTCAAAAAATTAAAAAATCAGAAGGCAAAGAGGACATGGCCAGATATGACTAAAAAGCAACACTTCTACTTTGATTTAAAGTTGAAAATCAATGTTACAGACAAGAACTTTAAAAGCTTTCTCATATATGTATGAGTAATGTTAAGTGGAATATGAGGTAGATATATTATGCTAGAAGTAAATAAGTAAAAACTCCATTTATGCCTAGTAGAAATTTTAACTTTACCCAAAGCTGGAAATAAATCACGTAACAAAGGAGTATATCTTCTGTGACCCGTTTCACATATTCCTACTTATTTTCTCTTTAAAACTGTCTACTTACTTTTATTTCATGATTAGTTGTCAGGGTTACTGTGTAGATTTTCCTGAGCTCTATAAATGTCAATCACTTTATTTAGGCATGGACTTCTCTTGAAACGTGTTTGGCACCTTTTCTTAGCAGCAGACTCTCTGACTCCGGACTGTTGTTCACAGCCAGAGAATTATGAAGCATCATCTAACAGAGCAGTAGGGTCAAGCTTGTTGATAATATATTTCCAAAATTAAGTTATACAAGGTAATTGGTATTTTGTTGTAGAAGTTGGCACACTAGTGAAACGTTTCTAGAACATTTCACAATTAGGCTATTTTTATTCTACTTAAAATAATCCTTTGATAAAACACAAAGCAGAAACTTCATTCATTCGAGTATATTAGAATATCAATTCAACTCCAACTCCAAAAGTAATTTACTTAAGGAAACTATACACTACTTGTGTTGTTTAAAACGAAAATTTTGGTGGTGTGATATAACACCCAGATCTCCCTTCAGAAATGATTTGTTATGTAAACCACTGGCTAATACTTTTCAGCTATCTTCCCACTTTGAAGATTACATTATCTAAAGAATAACCTGAATTAAGCCATACTTTCTTCTAGGGTAACAAGGATCCAATAACTGAAGAATGCAGTGGCAAAGGCTGCTCCTTGTTTTATCTTGAGGTAATTATAAAGGACCGCCCAACTCTAGGTCTCCTCATTGGGTTCAGCAGAGACTTTGTTTGGAATTGAATTGCAGCTCAACCTCTCCCTCTGATGGATTTTTCTTCATTATCTATCATTACAAAGGTGCTCATGTTAAGTGTATTTCTTAAAAAAATTATCTCTCAGAATGAGCTTCCAATGTATTCCAAATATTTATATTATGTTATTATGCATACCCAACATTTTTTAAGGAAATAGCAAATCCATATTCCCATCTTTCCATAGAGTCTTTATCTGAAAGTCCCATATTTTCTTCAAATTCTTCATGATCAAAACAGCTCTTCTCTTCAATATGTAAATAACATTTAGTATTCGTTCTTCTATCATGTTCCTAAAGTTAATCTTTGCTATAGTTGGAATATGTTCTTTCTGAAATCCAGGTGTTGCCAATGTGATAGTATTAAGAGGAGGGACCTTTAAGAGATGATAAGGACTGAAGTCCTGCCCCCTTTTGAACGACATTAAGGCCCTTATACAAGAATATTCAAGCAGCATTTTCAGCTAGCTTGCCCTTCTGCCTTCCACCATGTGAGGATATAGATTTCCTCTTTGCTGGGGGACACAGAAATAAGGTGGCATCATGGAAATGGAAAGCAGCAGCCCTCATTAGAAAATTGAACCTGCCATTACCTCAGTCTTGAAGTTCTCAGTCTCCAGAATTTTAAGAAAAGAAATTTATCTTCTTTGTCAATTACCCATTCCGTGGTGTTTTGTTACAGCAGTACAAATGGGCTACGACAATCTCCTTCCTAAACATCTACGTTAATGATGACTGCTAATTGAAAGAGCCATCTGAAAATGCTGCTCTTGTGATATTGGGCATAAGATGATTTAATAGTCAACTATCTAACATTATTCCTCAATAGTTCAGGAAAACTCAGTAAGAAATGTATTTCAAGGAATTCATTTTTGGTTTGCGTTCCAAACATGAGCATGCATGTCAAGATGAGTTTTGCCAAATCACATAGTATTAGTTTTGGCAGAGAGAAACTATCTACTAATGAAATTTCTCATCTAACATTTGTTCAACAATATTCTTTTTGAATTCTTGTAATGTTTTGGTAAGCATTATAGTGTAGTGAATAAAATACATATGAACCCTACCTTATTAGTGCTGTTAAGATAATAAGATAGGTAACTGGTGAAGGTGTACTTGGAGCAGGATTACTTAGGAAGGCTTCAATGAGAAAGTGCCATTGAGCTAAGATTGATTCGTGAGGAATTAGGCATGCAAAGATCTGAAGAAAACATGTTCCAAAGAAAAGTAAGAATATAAGTAATGTCTCTGGATGTGAGATTTACTTTGTTTTTGTTTTTGTTTTTGTTTTTTGAGACGGAGTTTCACTCTTGTTGCCCAGGCTGGAGTGCAATGGCGCGATCTCAGCTCACTGCAACCTCCGCCTCCTGGGTTCAAGCAATTCTCCTGCCTCAGCCTCCCGAGTAGCTGGGACTACAGGCACGTGCCACCATGACCAGCTAATTTTTGTATTTTTAGTAGAGACAGGGTTTCACCATGTTGACCATGATGGTCTTGACCTCTTGACCTCGTGATCCACCTGCCTCGGCCTCTCAAAGTGGAGATTGACTTTGTTTATCTAAAGTTTTATTTTCTTACGGCAGTATAACTGGATCATGAGAACAGGGTATCTTTAGGTCTCATTTCCTAGAAGCTGACTTTGAGAAGAGATTATTATGCCAACTATTTAAAAATTATCTCCAGGGCACAGACAAGGTAAGAGGGATCTGAGGGAATCTGGGTAAAGTACAGATATTTTCCTCTATAGAAGAAAATTAGGATGTGAATAGAAGACAGAGGGTAAGAACATAATAAGGAACTGGATGATGTTTCATTTTATGAGATGCTTTCGAAAAGTTTCAAGCATAGGAGTAACATAATTAGTGCTTTATAATTATTATTCTGAAGAACAAAGTGCAAAGAAAAAAAGATTATACTAGGGCAAATCTAATATCAGAGGAGATGTTTGTTGTAACGGATGGAAGTGACTCAAGAAAGAAATGATGGGCTGCAGATCCATGATGGCCAAATAGGAACAGCTCTGCGGTGCAGTTCCCAGCAAGAACAAAGCAGAGGGTGAGTGATCACTGTATTTCCAAATGAGTTATTACCTCCCACAGACCAGGAGATTCCTGGGCTGAAAAGTGCCACAAGTTTCCAGCACAGCTGTTTCAGCTGGCGCAGTGGGTTTCCACACAAAAACTCACACAAATCTAGTTGACTGTTTCAACTGGCACCTGGAATGCCTGGGAGACAGAGCTGCCCATAACTGAAGAAAAAGGGGGCTGAAACAGGAAGCCAGGTTATCTGGGTAGGTGGGGCCCAGCTGCCAAAGACCAGCAATCTGAAATGCTCTGGATTGAGTTTCACAGCAAGCACAGCTGGACCCGGGACGGTCCATCTCTGTGGGGGAAGGGCATCCACCATTACTGAGGCAGTGCACCACTACTGAGGCAGTCCACCATTATCAAGGCAGTCTGCCATTACTGAGGCAGTTCTAACTATACCTCTATAAACAAAACTACAAGAAAGTTTACACTCCAGCTGGGCAGAGCCCACAGCAGCTCAGCAACGCCCCTGCTGGCAGACTGTGATTAGGCTACCTTTTTGCTGGGCAGGTTATCTCTGAAAAAAGGCAGCAGCATCTCAGGTACTTATAAATAAAGCCCCAACTTCCAAGGACAGAGCACCCGAGATAAAAGGCAGTTATGAGTTCTGCTATAGCAGACTTAAATGTACCTGCCCAGCAGCTCTGAATAGAACAACGGAGATCACAGCTCAGCACTTGAGCTCCTATAAGGGTCAGACTGTCTCCTCAAGCAGCTCTCAGACACCGTATCTCCAAAGAGACACTTCATAAAGGAGAGCTCAGGCTAACATTGGGCAGGTATTCTTCTGGGAGGAAGAAAACAGAAGAAGAAACTGGCAACAACTTTTACTGTTCTGCAGCCGCTGCAGTTGATCCCCAGCCAAGCAGGGTCTGGAGTGGACCTCCAGCTGTCCTACAGCAGAGGGGCCTGACTGTTAGAATGAAAACTAAAAAACAGAAAGAAATAACTTAATCATCAACAAAGAGGATGTCCACTCAGAGATCCCATCCAAAAGTCACCAACTACAAAGACCACAGGTAGATAAATCCACAAAGATGGAAAGAAACCAGTGAAAAAAGGTTGAAAACACCCAAAACCAGAATGACCCTCCTCCTCCAAGGGAGCACAACTCCTCACCAGCAAGGGAACAAAGCTGAATGGAGAATGAGTCTGATAAATTGACAGAAACAGGCTTCAGAAAGTGTGTAATAACAAATTTCTCTGAGCTAATTGAACATGTGGTAACCCAATGCAAATAAACTAAGAATGAAAAAAGATTTGATGAAATGCTAATGAGAATAAATAACTTAGAGAAGAATATAAATGACCTGATGGAGCTGAAGAAACAACACAAGAACTTCACAAAGCATACACAAGTTTCAATAGCCGAATTGACCAAGCAGAAGAAATGATATCAGAGATTGAAGATCAATTCACTGCAATAAAATGAGAAAGCAAAATCAGAGAAAAAAGAGTAAAAAGAAATGAACAAAGCCTCCAAGAAATATAGGATTCTGTGAAAAGACCTAATCTACGTTTGATAGTTATACCTGAATGTGACAGAGAGAATGAATCCAATCTGTAAAACACTCTTAAGGAGATTATCTAGGAGAACTTTCCCAACCTAGCAAGGCAGGCCAACATTCAAGTCCAGGAAATACAGAGAACGCCATAAAGATATTCCTCAAGAAGAGCAACCCCAAGGCACATAATCATCAGATTCACCAAGGTTAAAATGAAGGAAAAAATGCTAAGGGCAGCCAGAGAGAAAGGTCGGGTTACTTCAAAGGGAAGCCCATGAGACTTACAGTGGATCTCTTGGCAGAAACCTCACAAGCCAGAAGAGAGTGGGGGCCAATATTCAACATCCTTAAAGAAAAGAACTTTCAACTTAAAATTTCATATCCAACCAAACTAAGCTTCATAAGCGAAGGAGAAATAAAATCCTTTATGCACAAGCAATTGCTCAGAGATTTCATCACCACCAGCCCTGCCTTACAAGAGCTCCTGAAAGAAGCACTAAACATAGAAAGGAACAACCAGAAACAGCCACTCCAAAAATGAACCAAATGGTAAAGAACATCAACACAATGAAGAAACTGCATCAACTAATGGATAAAACAACCAGCTAGCATCAAAATGTCAGGATCAAATTCACACATAACAATATTAACCTTAAATGTAAATGGGCTAAATGCCCCAATTAAAAGACACAGACTGAAAAATTGGATAAAAAAGTCAAAATCCATTGATTTGCTGTATCCAGGAAACCCATCTCACATGCAAGGACACACATAGTCTCAAAATAAAGGGCTGGAGAAAGATTTACCAAGCAAATGGAGAGCAAAAAAAAGCAAGAGTTGCAATCCTACTCCCTGATAAAATAGCTTTTAAGCCAACAAAGATTAAAAAAGACAAAGAAGGGCATTACATAATGGTAAAAGGATCAATGCAACGAGAAGAGCTAACAATCCTAAATATATACCTACCCAATACAGGAGCTCCCAGAACATAAAGCAAGTTCTTAATGACCTACAAAGAGACCTAGACTCCCACACAATAATAGTGAGAGACTTTAACACTCCACTGTCAATATTAGACAGATCAATGAGACAGAAAATTAACAAGGATATACAGGATTTGTACTCAGATCTGGACCAAGCAAAATTAATAGACATCTACAGAACTCTTCACCTCAAATCTGCAGAATATACATCTCAGCACCACATCACACCTATTCTAGAATTGACCACATAATTGGAAGTAAATCCCTCCTCAGCAAATGCAAAAGAACAGGAATCATAACAAACAGTCTCTCAGACCACAGTGCAATCAAATTAGAACTTGGGATTAAGAAACTAACTCAGAACTGCATAACTTCATGGAAACTGAACAACTGGCTCTTGAATGTTGGCTGGATAAACAATGAAATGAAGGCAGAAATAAAGATGTTCTTCAAAACCAACGAGTATGAAGAAACAAGGTACCAGAATCTCTAGGACACATCGAAAACAGTGTCTAGAGGAACATTTATAACAATAAACATCACGTGCGAAGCAAGGAAAGATCTAAAATTGATACCCTATCATCAAAATTGAAAGAGCAAGAGGAGCAAGATCAAAAACACAGAAAAGCTAGAAGACAAGAAATAACTAAGATCAGAGCAGAACTGAAGAAGATAGAGACACAAAACACCCTTAAAAAAATCAGTAAATCCAGGAGCTGGTTTTTTGAAAAGATTAACAAAATAGACCACCATCCAGATTAATAAAAAAGAAAAGAAAGAAGAATCAAGTAGATGCAATAAAAGACGATAAAGGAGCTATCACCACTGATTCCACAGAGATACAAACTACCATCAGAAATTACTACAAACAACTTTATGCACATCAATCAGTAAACCTGGAAGAAATGGATAAATTCCTGGACACATGCACCCTCGCAAGCCTAAACCAGGAAGAAGCTGAAACCCTGAATAGACTAATAACAAGGGCTGAAGTTGAGGCACCAATTAAGAGCATACCAACCAAAAAGTCCCGGTCCAGATGGGTTCACAGCTGAATTCTACCAGACATACAAAGAGGAGCTGGTACCATTCCTTCTGAAACTATTCCAAACAATACAAAAAGAGGGAATCTTCCCAAATCATTTTATGAGACCAACATCATCCTGATACCAAAACCTGGCAGAGACTCAACAAAAAAAGAAAAATTCAGGCCAATAACCCTGATGAACATAAATGCAAAAATCTTCAATAAAATACTGGCAAACCGATTGCAATAGCTCAGCAAAACGCTTATCCATCACAATCAAGTAGGCTTCATCCTGAGGATGCAAGACTGGTTCAACATACGCAAGTCTATAAATATAATCCATCACATTAATAGAAGCAAAGACAAAAACTACATGATTATCTCAATAGATGCAGAGAAAGTCTTGGAAAAATTCAACAGCGCTTTATGCTAACAACTCTCAATAAACTAGGTATCAATGGAATGTATCTCACAATAATAAAAGCTATTTATGACGAACCCATAGACAATATTATACTGACTTGGCAAAAACTGGAAGCATTCCCTTTGAAATCTGGCACTAGACAAGGATGCCCTCTCTCGCCACTACTATTCAATATATATAGTATTGAAAGTTCTAGCCAGAGCAATAAATGCAAGAAAAAGAAATAAAGTGTATTCAATTAGGATAGGAGGAAGTCAAATTGTCTCTATTTGCAGATGACATGATTGTATATTTAGAAGACCCCATCGTCTCAACCCAAAATCTCCTGAAACTGATAAGCAACTTCAGCAAAGTCTCCGGATACAAAATCAATGTGCAAAAATCATAGACATTCTTATATACCAATAATAGACTAACAGAGAGTGAATTCATGAATGAACTCCCATTCACAATTACTACAAAGAGAATAAAATACTTAGGAATACAACTAACAACAGATGTGAAGAACCTCTTCAAGGAGAACTACAAACCACTGCTCAAGAAAATAAGAGAGGACACAAACAGATGGGAAAACATTCCATGCTCATGGTTAGGAAGAATCAATATTGTGAAAATGGCCATGCTGCCGAAAGTGATTTATAGATTCAACATTATTCCCATCAAGCTACCTAGGACTCTCTTCACAGAACTGGAAAAAAACACCTTAAACTTCATATGGAACCAAAAGAGAGCCCACATAGCCCAGACAATTCTAAGCAAAAAGAAAAAAGCTAGAGGCATCATGCTACCTGACTTCAAACTATACTACAAGGCTACAGTAGTCAAAACAGCATGGTACTCATACCAAAACAGAGATACAGAACAATGGAACAGAACAGAGGCCTCAGAGGCAATGCCACACATCTACAACCATCTGATCTCTGACAAACATGACAAAACCAAGCAACGGGGAAAGGATTCCCTGTTTAATAAACGGTGTTGGGAAAACTGGCTAGCCATGTGCAGAAAGCAGAAACTGGACCCGTTCCTGACAATTTATACTAAAATTAACTCCAGATGGATTAAAGACTTAAACAAAAGACCTAACACCATAGAAACCCTAGAAGAAAACCTAGGCAAAACCACTCAGGATGTAGGCATAAGCAAGGACTTCATGACTAAAACACCAAATGTATTGGCAACAAAAGCCAATATAGACAAATGGGATCTAATTAAACCCCAGAGCTTCTTTATGGCAAAAGAAACAATCATTAGAGTGAACCAGCAACCATCAAAATGGAACAAAAAAATTTTGCAATCTACCCATCTAACAAAGGGCTAATATCTAGAATCTACAAAGAACTAAAACAAATTTGCAAAAAAAAAAAAAAAAAAAAAAAAAAAACCAAACCCATTCAAAAGTGGGTGAAGGATATAAACAGACACTTTTCAAAAGAAGGCATTTATGAGGCCAAGAAACATATGAAAGATTCTCATCATCACTGGTCATTAGAGAAATGAAAATCAAAACCACATTGAGATACCATCTCACGCCAGTTAGAATGGTGATCATTAAAAAATCTGGAGACAACAGATACTGGGAGGATGTGGAGAAACAGGAACACTTTTACACTGTTGGTGGGAGTGTAAATTATTTCAACCATTGTTTAAGACAGTGTAGTGATTTCTCAAGGACCTAGAAAGAGAAATTCCATTTGAACTAGCAATCCCATTACTGGGTATATATCCAAAGGATTATAAATCATTCTATTATAAAAACACATGCACACGTATGTTCATTGTGGCACTGTTTACAATAGCAAAGACCTGGAGCCAACCCAAATACCCATGAATGATAGACTGGACAAGGAAATGTGGCACATATATACCATGGAATACTATGTAGTCATAAAAAACGATGAGTTTGTGTCCTTTGTAGGGACATGGATGAATCTGGAAACCATCATTCTCAGCAAACTGACACAAGAACAGAAAATCAAACACTGAATGTTGTCACTCATAGGCAAGTGTTGAACAATGAGAGTACATGGACACAGGGCAGCATTACAAGCTGGGGTCTGTTGGAAGGGAATGGGGAGGACAGTGCGGGGTAGGGAGATTGGGAGGGATAACATGGGGAGAAATGCCAGATATAGGTGATGGGGGGATGGAGACAGCAAACCATATTGCCATGTAGGTAACTGTGCAACAATCCTGCATGTTTTGCACATGTACCCCAGAATCTAAAATGCAATTATATATGTAAATATATAGAAAGAGATCATGGTGGCTCAACCAATGTATAGATGAACTATAGCTAGGTAGCCAAATTCTGAACATATTTCACGAGTTGAATCCATATAGTTTCCTGGAGTTTAGATGTAGGGCATACAGAAAGGAAAGAATAAACTAGGATATCACCTTGGATTTTGGGCTGAATGAGTAGGTTGTGGTATTTTCTAAGATAGGTAATCCTTGCAAATAGATAGGAAAGAGTAAAAGGGAAAGTCAAGAATATAATTTGGAAAAACATATATATCAAGTAATCAAATAGATTCAGAAGTTTGAAACTCCAAGAAACATTTGGGCTGGTAAACATATATTTACAGTTGGGCATAAATAAAAAATGTTTACAGTCATGGTATTGGATGAAATTACATAGAGAGAAGGGCCAAAACTTGTGGAACACTTCAACATTCAGAGCTCTGGCAGAGGAAGTTGCCAATGAGCATGGATGGAAAAATAAGATGCATTAAAAGATGACAAAAAGTCTTTGAGGCAGATTATAGTCAATAGTGACAAATGTTATTGAATGAATAAGAAAAACAAGTATTTGAACAGTTAGCATTTTGAAGCTTCTCAGCAAGGTGCAGAATATCAGAAACAGATCTATTACATGCCAGTGTCTATACAGCTAACAAAATTTTGTTTGTGTAGTCACCTATGTTACCATCATTCTAACCAAAGATAGAAAAAAACAAAACAAAACAAAAAACAACCGGAAGATGCCTGATAGGATTTGGCTGTGTCCCCACCAATATCTTCAATTTTAACTCCCAGAATTCCCAGGCTTTGTGGGAGAGACCTGGTGTAAGGTAATTGAGTCATGGGTGTGGGTCTTTCCCATGATATTTTCATGATAGTGAATAAGTCTCATGAGATCTGATTGTTTTATAAAGGGTAATTTCTTTAAAAAGGCTCTCATCATCTGAGACATTCCTTTCACCTTCCACCATGATTGTGTGGCCTCCTCTGCTACGTGGAACTATGAGTTCATTAAATCTTTTTCTCCTTATAAATTACCCAGTGTCTGGTATGTCTTTATCAGCCACATAAAAAGAGACTAATACAGTAAACTGATACTAGTAGAGTAGGGCGCTGCTGAAAAGATGCCTGAAACTGTGGAGGTGACATTGGAACTGAGTAACAGGCAGAGGGTGAAACAGTTTATAGGGTTCAGAAGAAGATAAGAAAATGTGGAAAAGTTTGGAACCCCCTGGAGACTTGTTGAATGGCTTTGGCCTAAATGCTGATAATTATATGGACAATGAAATCCAGGCTGAAGTGGTCTCAGATGGAGATCATGAACTTGTTGGGAACAGGAATAAAGGTCACTCTGGCTATGTTTTAGCAAAGAGATTGGTGGCCTTTTGCCTCTGCTCTAGAGATTTCTGGAACTTTAAACTTGAAGAAATTGATTTAGAGTACGTTGTGGAAAAATTTCTAAGCAGCAAAACATTCAAGAGATAACTTAGGTGCTGTTAAAATCATTGAGTTTTAAAAGAAAAATGAGCATAAAAGTTTGGAAAATTTGCAGCCTGATGATGCAATAGGAAAAAAAATAATTCTGGGAGAAATTCAAGCCTGCAGCCAAAATTTTCACAAGTAATGAAGAGCCAAATGTTAATCACCAAGAAAATGGGGAAAATGTTTCCAGGGTATGTCACACAGGCCCAGAGGCCTAGGAGGGAAAAATGGTTTTGTAGGCCAGACCCAGGGGCCCCCTGCTATATGCAGCTTAGGGACTTGGTGTCCTGCATCCCAATTACCCTCACCATGACTAAAAGGGGCCAAGATACATCTTGGGTTGTTGCTTCAGAGGATGCATGCCCCAAGCCTTGGAAGTTTCTATGTGGCTTTGATCCTGTGAGTGCATAGAAGTCAAGAATTGACTAATACAATGTCTAATGATGAATTATTTGGCACAACTTCTTCAATATTCAATTAGAGAGTAAATCTGATGGTCATGAGTCATCGCAAATAATTTGTCTTCGCCGTATCCTGGAGATAAAAAAAATTTAAAAAGAGAATATTTCTAATCTTACGGTATCCCAAATATTCTTTTACGCATTTTGTTTACCTTTATGTGTATTTCTTTTCCTCACCTTAAAAAAGCAGTAGTATAGTGTAACACTGTAGTTAAACAACCAGAATTCCAAATGTCTTACATAGAGTTTCGAGTTGAATGAATTGTGCCTCAGTCTCTTAAATGCAGAATAGAAGAATAACAATGACTGTCTCCTGGGTTACTGTGAGGATCTGCTGAATGAATATGTAAAAAGCCTTTAGGAATATTGCCTGACATATGGTATTTGCTACCATTTTATTGTCTGAGAAAATTCCTACTCATTTTTTTTTTTTAGATTCTTTTCTATGAAATCTTTTCTGACAGACTTGAACAGAATTAATCATTTCACCTCTGTGTGACCACTGTATTTTCACTTATACTTTGCTGCTTTTTTTGCTGCAATTCTTACATGGTTATCTCTCCACTACACAATGAACTTCCTGAAGGCAAGATTATATTTTACATATCTTGAATTTCTGCAACAAAATGTTGTGCCAAGCATGGACTGCACCAATGATCATCACCACTGGCCACCTCACAGGGGTTTTCAAAATATGCATGCCCAGAGATTTGGATGCAATAGGAAATTTGGATTTTTTAGAAAGCCCATGGATTTTCATATTCAGGCAAGTTGAAATTCTCTCTGGTAGGCACACAATAAAGAGGTAAATGAATGAGTATAGTTTCTCTTTGCTTACTATTTACAAGAGGAACTGTTCTTATTTTTCATTCATTTTGAATGCCATGTTGAAAAATTTTAACAAATTTTATAATTTTTTGTGTGTTTATTAATGAACAGCTATACATGATATGTTTTACATAACATTTTTATCTGAATGCTATTATGCATCACCTTTGAGCTTGCTCTGGAAATGTTTAAATTATCACATAAAATGTCATTAGATTTATTTATGAGGGTCTCTGGGTCTTCTCATCTTACACAAAAGAGAGTGTAATTGTTTATGGAAAGAAATTCGAATGTATAGGAAAATAGTATCCAAATTTCTATTATGGTTCTACTTTCACAGAGTTTATTATCTGAATATGGCTATTAGGGTTTGTCTAATGTATCCACCAGCCAAATTAGTTAAAACATGTACTATGACCCTCATTATCTCTAAATTTCCAAAAAGGAGAAGAATATATGTCAATATGTGGAATAAAATAACTTATTTTGTAATAACAATAAAAATAAATAGTAAACAAATATAAAATAAAATGTTAATTGAAACTGTTCAAATTATTTATTATAAAGTATAACATTCATAACCATAAATTCAATTTGTTTTTGAAAATACAAATACATTTTTATAGAAGTATCTGATATTATTAATAGTTTTTAATTATTATTTTACTAATAGTAGCTTTCTTCTTACAGTCAGATTCATACAGTATTTTTTGTTGTTGGCAGAATTTCAAACTTTCCATTGCAGTTTTTCAAAAGTTTTTCAATGGAAATTTATGCAAACTGAATACAGTAGCACATCAAAAAGCTTATCTACCACAATCAAATTGGCTTCATCCCTGGATGCAAGACTGGTTCATTATATGCAAATTAATAAACATAGTCCATCACATAAACAGAACAAATGATAGGTTCCACATGATTGTCTCAATAGATGCAGAAAAAGCCATCAATAAAATTCAACACCCCTTTATACTAAAAAGTCTCAATAAACCAGGTATTGATGGAAAATATCTCAAAATAATAAGAGCTATTTGTGAAAAAACCCACAGCTAATGTCATACTGAGAACAAAAACAAAAAGCATTCCCTTTGAAAACTGGCACAAAACAGGGATTTCCTCTCTCACCACTCCTGTTCAACATAGTTTTGGAAGTTCTGGCCAGAGCAATTAGGCAAGAGAAAGAAATAAAGGATATTCAAATAGGAAAAGAGGAAGTCAAATTGTCTCTGTTTGCTGATGATATGATTGTACATTTAGAAAACTGCATCATCTCAGTCTAAAATCTCCTTAAACTGATGAGCAACTTCAACAAATTCACAAGATACAAAATCAATGTGCAAAAATCACAAGCATTTCTATACATCAATAATAGAGAGTGAATTCATGAGCAAACTCCCATTCACAATTGCTACAAAGAGAATAAAATACCAAGGAATACAGCTTACAAGGGATGTGAAGGACCTCTTCAAGAAGAACTACAAACCACTGTCCAAGGAAATACGAAATGACACAAACAAATGGAAAAACATTCCATGTTCATGGAGAGGAAGAATCAACATCGTAAAAATGGCCATACTGCCCAAAGTAATGTATAGATTCAATGCTATTCTCATCAAGCTACCATTGACTTTCTTCACAGAATTAGAAAAAACTACTTTAAATTTCATATGGAACAAAAAAAAAAAAAAAAAAAAAAGAAAAAGAAAAAAAAAGCCCATATAGCAAAGACAATCCTAACTAAAAAGAAGAATGCTGGAGGCATCAGGCTACCTGACTTCAAACTATATTACAAATTTACAGTATTGTAAACATGGTTCTGGTAGCCACACAGATACATATCAAAACAGAGGCCTCAGAAATAAAGCCACACATCTGCAACCATCTGGTATTTAACAAAACTGACAAAAACAAGCAATGAGGAAAGGATTCCCTGTTTAGTAAACAACGGGAAAACTGGCGAGCCATATGCAGAAAACTGAAACTGAACCCCTTCCTTACACATGCTACAAAAATTAATGCTTCCTGTTTTTGTTCATTCAGTATGATATTAGCTGTGGGTTTTTTCATAAATAGCTTTCTTCTTACAGCCAGATTCATATAGTATTTTTGTTGTTGTTGGCAGAATTTCAAACTTTCCATTGCAGTTTTTCAGAAGTTTTTCAATGGAAATTTATGCATCCATGTTCACACACCCAAATACGCACATTTGTTTGTTTTTAAATTTACAAACAGTGTATGAAGAGATATTTAGCAAAGTGCCATTTGATGACCAGGTTAAAGTAAATGAATCTGTACCTGTGTAGTGGCCTTGGAACTGAAAGATAAGAGGGAACCAATGTGTCTTTCTGTAATCCTAGAGCAAGTGTACTTTGTCAAAAGGCATGTAGTTGGTTAGCAATATATCACCTGCATAAAGAACATGAATAATAGCTTACCTCTTCTCTGAACTGTACTTAACATCCCAAGTATTATTTATTTATTTATTTTGCTTAAATTTCTATTTATGATTCCAATTACTTGAATATTTAAATGATACCTATTGTTTCATGTTGTGTGTTTAAATATCTCTGGTATTTCCAGTAGTCAATCTTTTCAATATTTAAAAATTGCAAAAAAAATTTTGGAGGAAAAAATATGCCTAATGTTATGTTCCTTCATTTGCAAATCACTTGCACTATTTAAATATCATATTTTATTTAAGAAACTTAACATGCTCATGAATACATACCATTTTTCTACAGGATTTCTAGGTCACTTAGGTTGATTCTTTGGTTTTTCACAGGTATTACTGTAATGATAGTTAAAGGATATTTTGTAATATATACTTGAAACATACTGATTTATTTGGTCTTCAGAGTTTTTAAAATGCCAGTTATAAGGAAAAGTCACTGAAGTTTGAGGGCACAATAAAGGCTGTCATTGAGTTTTATTCAAATTTTCTATAACAATGGTATATTATCCCTTTCTTTCATAAAGCTGGAAGCCGATTTCCTGGAATTGTAAGTTTGCCAGTATTTTATTAAGGATTTTTTTCAGTTCCAAGGCCACTACACAGGTACAGATTCATTTACTTTAACCTGGTCATCAAATGGCACTTTGCTAAATATTTCTTCATATGCTGTTTGTAAATTTAAAAACAAACAAATGTGTGTATTTGAGTGTGTGCACATGCATGCATAAATTTTTTTCACTTCAATATTCATCAGGAATATTGGCTTGAAATTTTTTTGTTTGTTTTTTTTTTGCCAGGTTTTAGTATTAGAATGATGCTGGCTTTATAAAATGAGTTAGGGAGAATTCTTTCTTTTTCTATTGTTTGGAATAGTTTCAGAAAGAATGGCACTAGCTCCTCTTTATACCTCTGGTAGAATTTGTCTGTGAATCCATCTGATCCTGAACTTTTTTTGGTTGGTAGGCTGTTAATTACTGCCTCAATTTCAGAACTTGTTATTGGTCTATTTAGGGATTTGACTTTTTTCTGGTTTGTACTTAGGAGGGTATATGTGTCCAGGAATTTATCTGTTTCTTTAGTTTTTCTAGTTTATTTGTGTAGAGGTATTTATAGTATTCTCTGATGGTAGTTTGTATTTCTGTGGGATCAGTGGTAATATCTTTATCATTTTTTTATTGCATCTATTTAATTCTTCTTCTTTTTTTCTTCTTTATTAATCTGGCTAGTTGTCTATCTGTTTTGTTGATCTTTTCAAAAAACCAGCTCCTAGATTCACTGATTTTTTGAAGGTTTTTTTGTGTCTCTATCTCCTTCAGTTCTATTATGATTTTAGTTATTTCTTATCTTCTGCTAGCTTTTGAATTTGTTTGCTCTTGCTTCTCCAATTCCTTTAATTGTGATGTTAAGATATCAGTTTTAGATCTTTCCTGCTTTCTCTTGTGGGCATTTAGTGTTATAAATTTTCCTCTACATACTGCTTTAAATGTGCCCCAGAAGAGTCTGGTATGTTGTGTCTTTGTTCTCATTGGTTTTAAAGAACTTCTTTATTTCTGCATTATATTTGTTATTTACCCAGGCGTCATTCAGGAGCAGATTGTTCAGGTTCCATGTAGTAGTGCAGTTGTAAGTTTCTTAGTCCTGCGTTCTAATTTGATTGCACTGTGTTCTGAGAGACTATTATGATTTCCATTCTTTTGCATTTGTGGAGGAGTGTTTCACTTCCAGTTATGTGGTCAATTTTAGAATAAGTGTAATGTGATGCTGAGAAGGAGGTATATTCTGTTGATTTGGGATGGAGAGTTCTGTAGATGTCCATTAAGTCTGCTTGGTCTAGAATTGAGTTCATGTCCTGAATATCCTGTTAATTTTGTCTTATTGATCTGCCTAATATTGACAGTGAGATGTCTATTATTGTGTGAGTCTGGGTGCTCCTGTATTGGGTGCATATATATTTAGGATAGTTAACTCTTCTTGTTGCAGTGATCCCTTTACCATTATGTAATGTCCTTCTTTGTCTCTTTTGAATCTTTGTTGGTTTAAAGTTTGTTTTATGTGAGCCTAGAATTGCAATCCATGCTTTTTCTTTCTTTCCATTTTCTTGGTAAATATTCCTCCATTCCTTTATTCTGAGCCTATGTATGTCTTTGCACATGAGATGGGTCTCCTGAATACAGTACACCAATGGATCTTGACTCTTTATCCAATTTGCCAGTCTGTGTCTTTTAATTGGGGCATTAGCC
This sequence comes from Alouatta palliata, assembly GCA_004027835.1. Classification (NCBI taxonomy): domain Eukaryota; kingdom Metazoa; phylum Chordata; class Mammalia; order Primates; family Atelidae; genus Alouatta; species Alouatta palliata. The sequence continues at coordinate 87,654 of PVKV010004726.1, forward strand.
TATTTACATTTAAGGTTAATATTGTTATTTGCAAATTTGATCCTGTTATTATGATGCTAGCTGGTTATTATGCCTATTAGTTGATGCAGGGTTTTTACAGTGTCAGTTGTCTTTACAATTTGTTATGCTGTTGCAGTGGCTGGTATTGGTTGTTCCTTTCCAGGTTTAGTACTTCCTTCAGGAGCTCTTTGTATGGCGGGTCTGGTGGTGACAGAATCTCTTGACATTTGCTTGTCTGTAAAGGATTTTATTTCTCCTTCACTTATGAAGCTTGGATAATGTTTACCATTAGTTATTATTGAATGCCTACAATGTTCCAGTTGCTCTATATCCCTTTAATCTGCTAGTAAAATACCAAGATCATGTCTCTTTTGTTCATAAGAGGAAACTAAAAATCAGAATGTCAAGTAACTGGTCCATAGCCACACAGAGATAAAATTTAAAATCTATGCCTTTTTTTGGCCGGGCGCAGTGGCTCAAGCCTGTAATCCCAGCACTTTGGGAGGCCGAGGCGGGTGGATCACGAGGTCAAGAGATCAAGACCATCCTGGTCAACATGGTGAAACCCCGTCTCTACTAAAAATACAAAAATTAGCTGGGCATGGTGGCGCGTGCCTGTAGTCCCAGCTACTCAGGAGGCTGAGGCAGGAGAATTGCTTGAACCCAGGAGGCAGAGGTTGTAGTGAGCCAAGATCGCGCCATTGCACTCCAGCCTGGGTAACAAGAGTGAAATTCCGTCTCAAAAAAATAAAAATAAAAATAAAAAATCTATGCCTTTTTGATTCTGCAATTATACAAGCATTAGGTAACAAATACAAATAAAATCTATGCCTATTTGGTTTTGGAACGTTTCTGCTTTATGTTATAATATCATGATGGCTGCGAAATATGTAACTCTTAGTGGAGGCAACCTTCTTTATTGATTGCCCCAGAAACTGAAGGATGTTTTTTTATTGCTGAAGGGAATTCTACAGCCAGAGGACCAGCAGTTTTTTTTTTTTTTTTCTTTTTTCCCGTTGCCCTTGCATTCAGTAAATACTTTTGGGGACATTTTGTAACTCTGATGGCTATATTTCCCTATATATTAAAAGAGGAAACAAAACCAAGAGGCATTCTGGCATCACAAGCAGCCACTTGTGAAGACTGGTGGAACTGAAACTTCAGCGGAGACTTAGAAAAAAAAAAATTTAAACTTCATTGGTTTAAGTAGGATACTTGATTTTTTAAAATTAGGTCTGAATTAGCCTGTGGCAGTCAAAGGTTACGTTAAATGGAGTCATCAACTTTCTTTTCTTAATTCCCTTTTTCTGACTTTATGAATTCTATTGCATAAATCTCACTAAAGCAAATATAAAAAACCTCCGGGCTTTGAAAAATGCTGTTCAAGTATGCAATAAAGTATGCAATAAAGACCAGTTGTAGATGCTATGTTTTAAAACACTACCAATGGTGTGTAACTCAAACATGAGGAACAGTATAAAAGGAAATATAAGGACATTGAATTTTAAAATATATTTTTTAAAAAGCAGTGGACTCCAGTTGATTAGTCCCTGCAACATAACTCAAGATTTTATCCTAACATTTCTTGGACGACTGAAAATTTATCTCAGGGTTTTGCTTTTGTTCCAAGTTAACTGCCTTTCTTCTAAGGACATCTAAGTAATTTTCAGGCACTCAGGAAAATAAGCATATACCTGTATTCTTATACAGCCCTATGATATAAGATAACCAATTCTTTATTTCAAAATTAAATGTTGCTTTATTCATCTTCAAAACATAGCTTACAAATTTGTGTCAATAATAATGTATAGAATAGTAATTAATTATTGCTGCTGTACTTCGTAGCAGCAAATTTAAATGTAAAGTATATTAAAATGCTGATAAAATTAGCTAGTAACATTGTCAAATTTGATGACATGTGTGTTTTAAGTTTATTTGTTAGATGATATAAAGCAATCCATGATTTCCAGTGTCACTGTAGGCCCACCAGTCTTCAACATTGGGGAAATAATTGAAGGAGTCCATTATCTGTAAATGAGTTGGAATTTCTATAGTACACTAGACAAAACACTGACATAAACAGCATCTCCTCATTGTACTTCCTAAATAAAAAGATACTCAGAGGATAATTTCACTCTTAAAGTTTTAGCATAAACAGTGGTCTTGAAAATAATCATGTCATTCTCAGCAAACTGACACAAGACCAGAAAACCAAACAGTGCATATTCTCACTCATAAATGGGTGTTGAACGATGAGAACACACGAACACAGAGAGGCGCACATCACACACTGGGATCTGTGAGGGGTGGAGAGCTAGGGGAGGAATAGCAGAGAGTGGGAGGATAGGGGAAGGATAGCATTAGGAGAAACACCTAATGTAGATGATGGGGTGATGGATGCAGCAAATCACCATGGCACGTGTATACCTATGTAAAAACCCTGCACATTCCGCACATGTACCCCAAACCTTTAAGTATATTTAAAAAAAAAGAAAGAAAATAAGCCCTACAACTTTGAGTTGTCTCATTGGCTCTATGACAGTCTACCGAAGCTTTCTGTGGCCTACATATCACAATAACATCAAATGTTTTGTGAAATAAACAAAGTTAAGTCCTACTCATATAAGATGAATAAAGATTAGCAATATGCTCATAACCTTTTTGTTCTCAAATACAGAATAATACACTTAAGAATTTTTCAGTATGTTAAAGGAGAAGCCTGTAAATTTTAAAACAAAATGGTTCAAAAACCATTTTGAGAAACTAGATATTTGGGGAAGTAGGAAACTAGGTAAGATACAAAACTAATCAATGTTGACAAAGTAATCAAAATCATGTAACATTTGCGTTTTTATTTTCCATTTTTTTGGTTTGTTTTATTTTGTTTTTGTTTCTTTGAGAAAGGATCTCGCTCTGTCACCCAGACTGGAGTGCAGTGACATGATCTCAGCTCACTGCAACCTCCAGCTCCTAGTACAACCTGTCCTCCAATATCATCCTCCTGAGTAGCTGGGATTACAGGTATGAGCCACCATACCCTGCTAATTTTATGTATTTTTGGTGGAGACAAGGTTTCACCATGTTGGACAGGCTGGTCTCAAACTCCTGACATTAAGTGATTTGCCCATCTCAGCTTTCCAAAGTGCTGGTATTACAGGTGTGTGCCATCACCCCCAGCCTGAGATTATTTTTCTGTTGATCAGAAACCATTTGAAACTCTATTGGACACAATCTGAGCCCTTATTCAAAAGTAAACAACAAGGTAAACAAAGATACACTCCTGGCTCAGAGTGGGTGTTGTATGCTTATAATCATTAATTACTTAGATGTTTTCTGTTGCATCAAGATTTAAAAGAGTTGAGAAATTACCAAGATGGCCACATAAGAACAGCTCCGATCTGTAGCTCCCAGCAAGACAAATGCAGAAGGAAGATGATTTCTGTATTTTCAACTGAGGTACTTGGCTCATCTCACTGGGACTGGTTAGACAGTGGATGCAGCCTATGGAGGGCAAGCCAAAGAAGAGAGAGGCATTGGCTTATCCAGGAAATGCAAGGGGTTGGAGTGCTCCCTCCCCTAGCCAAGGGAAGCCCTTAGGGACTTTGCCCTGAGGAATGGTGCACTATGGCACAGATGCTATGCTTTTCCCATGGTCTTTGCAACCCACAGACCAGCAGATTCCCTTGGGTGCCTATATCACCAGGGCCCTGGGTTTGAAGTCCAAAATTGAGCGGCTGTTTGGATGGACACCAAGCTAGCTGGATGAGTTTTTGTTCATACCCCAGTGATGCCTGGAATGCCACCAAGACAGAATCATTCATTCCCCTGGAAAGGGGACTGAAGCCAGGTAGCCAAGTGGTCTAGCTCAGTGGATCCCATCCCTATAGAGCCCAACAAGCTAAGATCAACTGATTTGATACTCTCGCTGCCAGTACAGTAGTCTGAAGTTGACCTGGGATGCTCGAGCTTGGTTGGGGGAGGGACATTGTCCAATACTGAGGCTTGAGTAGGCAAGTTTCTCCTCACAGTGTAAAATAAAACCATGGGAAGTTCCAACTGGGCAGAACCCTCTGCAGCTGGGCAAAGCTGCTATAGTCAGACTGCCACTCTAGATTTCTCCTCTCTGGACAGGGTATCTCTGAAAAGAAGGCAGTAGCCTCAGTCAGGGGCTTATACATAAAACCCCTATGTCCCTGGGATAGAGCACTTGGGGGAAGGGGTGGTTGTGGGCACAGCTTCAGCAGACTTAAACATTCCTGCTGCTGGCTCTGAAGAGAGCAGCAGGTCTCCCAGCACAGCACTCGAGCTCTGCTAAGGGACAGACTGTCTGTTTAAGTGGGTCCCTGACCTCCATGTCTCCTGACAAGGATATATCTCACAGTAGGGGTCGATAAACACCTCATACAGGAGAGCTCTTGCTGGCATCTGGTGGGACATCAGAACAGAACTGAAGGAGGTAGAGGTACAAACAAAAAACCCTTCAAAAATATATGAATCCAGGAACTGGTTTTTGAAAAAATCAACAAAATAGATAAACCACTAGCCAGACTAATAAACAAGAAAAGAGAGAAGAATTAAATAGATGCAATACAAAATGATAAAGGGAGCATCAGCACTAATCCCACAGAAATACAAACTACCATCAGAGAATACTATAAACACCTCTACACAAATAAACTAGAAAATCTAGAAGAAACAGATAAATCCCTGGACACATACACCCTCCTAAGTATAAACCAAGAAGTAACATCCCTAAATAGACCAATAATAAGTTCTGAAATTGAGGCAGTAATTAATCACCTACCAACTTAAAAAAGTCCAGGACCAGATGGATTTACAACTGAATTCTACCACAGGTACATAGAGGAGCTGGTAGCATTCCTTCTGAAACTATTCCAAACAATAGAAAAAGAGAAAAATCCTCCCTAACTCATTTTATGAGGCCAGCATCATCCTGATACCAACACCTGCCAGAGACACAACAAAAAAAGAAAATTTCAGGCCAATATCCCTGATGAATATTGATGTAAAAATCTTCAATAAAATACTGGCAAATTAAATCTAGTATCACATCAAAAAGCTATCCACCATGATCAAGTCAGCTCCATCCCCAGGATGCAAGGCTGCTTTAACATGTACAAATCAAAAAATGTAATTCATTACATAAGCAGAACCAATTATAAAAATCATATGATTATCTCAATAGATGTAGAAAAGGCCTTCAACAAAATTCAACACTCCTTCATGCTAAAAACTCTCAATAAACCACATATTGATGAAACATATCTCAAAATAATAAGAGCTATTTATGACAGACCCATAGCCAATATTATACTGAATGAGCAAAAACTGGAAGCATTCCCTCTGAAAACTGGCACAAGAAAAAGATACCCTCTCTCACCACTCCTATTTAACATAGTATTGGAAGTTGTGGCCAGAGTAATCAGGCAAGAGAAATAATTAAAGTATACTCAATTAGGAAAAGAAGTCAAGTTGTCTCTGTTTCCAGATGACATAATTGTATATTTAGAAAAACACATCGTGTCAGCCTAAAATCTCCTTAAGCTGATGAGCAACTTCAGCAAAGTCTCAGGATACAAAATCAATGTGCAAAATCACAGGCATTCTAATGGGACAGAACAGAGGCCTCAGAAATAACACCAGATATCTACAACTATCTGATAAATCTGATGAAAACAAGCAATGGAGAAAGGATTCCCTGTTTAGTAAATGGTGTTGGGAAAACTGGTGAGCCAGTATGCAATCCTTTGGGAAAACTGGTGAGCCAGTATGCAGAAAACTGATACTGAACCCGTTCTTTACACCTTATACGAAAAATAACTCAAGATGGATTAAAGACTTAAATGTAAAACCTAAAACCGCAAAAACCCTAGAAGAAAACCTAGGCAATACCATGTAGGAAATAGGCTAAAACACCAAAAGTAATAGCAACAAAAGCCAAAAATGGCAAATTGACAAATGGGATCTAATTAAACTAAAAAGCTTCTGCACAGCAAAAGAAACTATCATCAGAGTAAACAGGCAACCTACGGAATGGGAGAAAATTTTTGCAATCTGTACATCTGACAAAGGGTTAATATCCAGAATCTGCAAAGAACTTAAACAAATTTACAAGAACAAAACCTCATCAAAAAGTGGGCAAAGGATATGAACAGACACTTCTCAAAAGAAGACACTTATGCAGCCAACAAACTTGAAAAAAAGTTTGTCATCACTAGTTATTAGAGAAATGCAAATCAAAATTACAATGAGATACCATCTCATGTCAGTGAAAACGGCTATCATGAAAAAGTCAGGAAACAACAGATACTAGAGAGGACATGTAGAAATAGAAATGCTTTTACACTGTTGGTGGAAGTGTAAATTAGTTCCACCATTGTGGAAGACAGTGTGGAAATTCCTCAAGGAACTAGAACCAGAAATACCATTTGATTCAGCAATCTTATTACTAGGTATATACTCAAAGGATCATAAATTATTCTATTATAAAGACACATGAAAACATATGTTTATTGCAGCACTATTCACAATAGCAATGACTCGGATTCAGTCCAAATGCCCATCAGTGATAGACTGTATAAAGAAAATATGGCACATATACACCATAGGATACTATGTAACCATAAACAAGATGAGTTCATGTCCTTGCAGGAACATAGATGAAGCTGAAGCTGGAAACCATCATTCTCAGCAAACTAACACAGGTAAAGAAAACCAAACACCACATATTCTCACTTATAAATGGTAGTTGAACAATGACAATGCATGGACACAGGGAGGGAAACATCACACACTGGGGCCTGTCAGGGGGTGGGGGCTAGAGGAAGGATAGTATTAGGAGAAATACCCAATGTAGATGACAGGTTGATAAGTGCAGCAAAGCACCATGGCACATGTATACCTATGTAACAAACCTCCATGTTCTGCACATGTACTCCAGAACTTAAAGTATAATAATAATAAAAAAATTATCTCACCCCATGTAGAAAGGATTGTCTTCTATTTTAATTGCCGTTGGGTAGTCTAACTGATTCTTATTCTTGCCTCACAAGGTAAAGAGTTTATCATGTATATCATATTCTCTTTCAGTGAGGAGTTTATGTCATGTTCTCCCAGAAACTGGAACAGGAGCTGTTCTGTCAGGGTTTCATGCTAAGCTGAGATATTTTCACCACTGATCTGCCTTGTTAGTCTTGAACTGAAGTTTTAATCTGTGTCTATGCGAGCTATAAGGAGCTGAAAATACGATGTTGAGTAAGATATAGTCCCTGTATTGGGATCTTATAATCTTCCAAACCACTAATTCTCTGTCTCCTTTTAGAATGCCTAGTGCAGAGATCTTGGAGACCCTAAGTGCCATTAGTATTTTTAATGAACGAATTAACATAAATTGAGATTATCTTAATTTCATTTTCTCTCTTTCAAAGTAAATTTTTGGACTATTAAAATAAGTTGTATACTATCTTACAATTGACCATTGAGAACTTACTTTAAATTTTAAACCCAAAGTATATTGTTCACTCCATCTCCCAACATGTCCACCCTTTAAACCACTGTTGCAATGGAATAATAAGCCATTTATTATTAAAGTGTTTACTGGGAGACTATTGATATGCTAGGGATACAGCAGTGATTAAAATAAACAATACTCCTCCATGGACCACACATTTGAATCTGAGTCTTTTATGGAATGTGTGTTGTACCATATTGGAGTGGTGTGAATAATTTTCTTGGCGACATTTCCTTCTGTGTTCTGCAATTGTTTTCTTTGGAAATCATCAGTAATTTGCTAACTGGTTATCATTGCAGGTAACATAAACATTCATCATCAGAAATTTCAGATCTTATTTTTTTTTCTCTCTTTCAGGGAACAGGCAAGACCTAAAGTCCTATTTAGGCCAGAATGATCACCCCAGGTGAGAATTTCATCCACAACATTTATTATTATTTTATTTTTGAACTAGAAAGCTTGACCAAAGCTTATTTTGACAAAGGGAGAATATGGGCTTTTATTTTCATCCTGGCCATGAAACAGCAACTTCTTTTCTGCCTAAAGCCATTTATTCCTTGATTTAGTAATTAACCTCTTTAGAATAACAAAAAAAAATTTCAAGGTTAAAGTTATGAATTATTTTATAAGATATTTCATAATCTGGTCAATAGGAGATGGATCCACATAGCTGTGAAGGCCGTTTTATGTAACAGAAGGAGAGAGGTCTCCTCCTTCTGTTAATTTCTCTCGTATTTATTTTAAGTCATGTGTCACAGACATGAGTTAACATATTGGCTTGCCACCTGGCTACCATGAAGCCTTGGATAAAGGGCTCATCTACAATAACCTAAAATTTTCACATCTGTTGGACAATGATGTTAGTTACCATATAGAATGTGTGGGGGAAAATGAATGTCACACACAAAGCACCTAACACTGTGTGTAGATCGTGGTAAATATTCAAGGAATGGTCATTGTTCCATTATTACCTCATCATTATTTTGGAAATAAGAGAATCAGAATTTGAAAAAAATTGAGTGTGAGCAATGTTGCGGAATTTTAGCAAGAGAGGTACTATTTTTGGTGAACTTAAGAAACTGGATCTGGAAGGAACCTTTAAGATTTCACTACTATTAGAATTTTCTTCTCTCTCAGTCTGTCAGAGAATGTTAAGGACATCTTTGTTGAAGAACTGTAGTAGAGTATTCTCTACTTTTAATATTTATACTTATATATTTATATTTTATTTTTTATATTTATAAAAATCACATTCAAACTTGTGAAATCACCAATTGACTAAAAATTTTTATATGTGAAAATTGGTGTAGATGAGAAAGAGTTATATAAATTAAGAAAACAATATTCTCAATACATTATTCTATCCTGGATAAACTATATATTTTATATCATATTATATATTTACATTTATAATTATATATTTATATTTACATATATATATATATAAATCACATTCAAACTTATGAAATCACCAGTTGGTTAACAATTTTTATATGCAAAAATTGGGTAGTTGAGAAAAAGTTGTATAATGTTAAGAGAAACAATATTCTTCAAACATTACTTTCTCGTGATTCAACTCTATCACTCACTTGCAAAATGAAATAAATTTTGCCAAATCCTAACTTTGCACATTTAAAATTAAATTACATTTGTGGCTATTGCTGTGTAAGAATAAAATAATATTGATTAAAGTCTTCCTCTAAAGAGAAAATACTATAGAGTTTTACCCTTAAAAAAGGAAAAAAAAAAAAAGCATACCTTTAGACCTACCTGTTCTCATTTTACATTCTGCAAACTCAGCTTCAGAATGCCCTGTCCAGCCTCCACAATTGAGTACAAATGCATTTTAAAATATAGTACCTGACAGCTGAAAGAAAAAAATTATGAAAAAAATTAATGAAACAAATTAATGACAATTTTTCTGTGTGAAAAGAGAAGGGTCTAATGAGAGTTCCTATTAACGATCAAGAGGTCCAACAAATAAATGAACTTATAACCTTTTTCCGTTAACTGTACTTTATTTTGACATTGGTCATGTAAGACAAGCTGTGCTCTTTAACATTTTGCTTCTCTCATTATCATTTAATGTTTCAAATCATATATATATTCATGGAGATAAGATGAAATATAATGCCTGAAGAGGATAGAGAAGACATTTTGTTTTTTCTAATGTAATCTTGTTTCTTTTCCCATTCAGTAGAAAGCTAAGTATTACCTTTACCTTTGGGCAACTGGGAGCTATGCTTAAACCTCTAAACATAAAAATATTTTGTTGGTTTTCTATCTATGAAAATATTAACAACTGTAAATGTTAAAACCAGGGGGTGAAAAATGTTTTATTGAAATTGTCATGGAATAAGGGCCAGTGGCTAAAGGAATCTCACTTTTTGGGAACACTTTTGTTGATCAAACATTAGTCAGACTTCTCTGAACCCTCTTCTTGACTTAGCCTTACCTTGACTCCAGTACTTTCTGAACCCACATAGTTTAGTTTTTGTAGGACTCCTGCTAGGCCAGCGATATGGTTTGACTGTGTCCCCATTCAAATCTCATCTTAAATTGTAATAATCCCCATGTGTCAAGTGTGGGGCCAGGTGGATATAATTGAACCCTGGGGCAGTTTTCCCCATACTATTCTCATGGTAGTGAATAAATCTCATGAGATCTGATGGTTTTATAAATGGGAGTTCCCCTGCACAACCTCTCTTACCTGCTTCATGTAAGAAGTCCCTTTGCTTTTCCTTCATCTTCCACCATGATTGTGGGGTCTCCCCAGCCATGGCAAACTATGAGTCAATTAAACCTTTTTCTTTTATAAATTACCTAGTCTCTAGTATGTCTTTATTAGCAGCCTGAGAACAGACTAATACAGTAAATTGGCACTGGTAGAGTGGGGTGCTACTGCAAAGATATCTGAAAATATGGAAGCGACTTTAGAACTGGGTGACAGGCAGAGGTTGAATCAGTTTGGAGGGCTCAGAAGACAGGACAATGTGGGAAACTGAAAATTCCTAGGGACTTGCTGAATGGCTTTGACCAAAATGCTGATAGTGATATGGACAATAAAGTCAAGGCTGAATTGGTCTGAGACGAAGATGAAGAATTTGTTAGAAACTGGAGCAAAGGTGACTCTCTCTTGCTATGTTTTAGCAAAAAGACTGGTGGCATATTGCTCCTGCCCCAGAGATCTGTGAAAATGTAAACTTGAGAGAGGTGATTTAGGGCATCTAGTGGAAGAAATTTCTAAGCAGTGAAATGTTCAAGTCTGAGGAGAAATTAAAGCTGCCTGCAGAAATCCTACATAAGTAACTTGGAGCCACATGTTAAAGACGAAGACAATGGAGAAAATGTCTCTACAGCCTGTCAGAGGTTTTCACAGCATCCCCTCCCATCACAAACCCAGAGGCCTACAAGGAAAAAATAGTTTTGTGGGTCAGGTCCAGGACCTTGCTGCTTTGTGCAGTCTCAGGACTTGGTGCCCTGTGTCCCAGCCATAGCTAAATGGGTCAAATCTAGAGCTCAGGTTGTTGCTTCAGATGGAGCAAGCAGTAAGTGTTGGTAGTTTCCACATGGTATTGGGCCTGCAGGTATGCAGAAGTCAAGAACTGAGGTTTGGAAACCGCTGCCTAGCTTTCACAGGATGCATGGAAATACCTGAATGTCCAGGCAAAAGTTTGCTGCAGGGGCAAAGCCCTTATGGAGAATCTTTGCTAGGGTTTGTAAAGGAAATATGGAATGGGATCCCCCACACAGAGTCCTGACTGGGGCACTGCCTAGTGGAGTTGTTGAGAAGAGGGCCACCATTCTCAAGACCCCAGAATGGTCGATCCACCAACAGCTTGCACTGTGCACCTGGAAAAGCTACAGACATTCAATGCCCGCTAGTGAAAGCAGCCAAGAGGAGGCCTGTACCCTGCAAAGCCACAAGGGAAGAGCTGCCCAAGACCATGGGAACCCACCACTTGCATCAGCATGACCTGGATGTAAGACATGGAGTCAAAGGAGATTATTCTGGAGCTTCAAGGTTTGACTGCCTTGTTGGATTGTGGACTTGTAAGGGGTCTGTAGCCCCTTTGTTTTGGCCAATTTTTCCCATGTGGAATGGGTGTACTAACCCATTGTCTGTAGAAAGTAACTAACTTGCTTTTTATTTCACTGGCTTATAGGTGGAAGAGACGTAACTTTTCTCGGATGAGACTTTGAACTGTGTACTTTTGAGTTAATGTTGAAATGAGTTATGACTGAGGAACTGTTGGAAAGGCATGATTGGTTTTGAAATGTGAAGACATCAGATTTGAAAGGGGTCAGGGGCAGAATAATATGGTTTGATTTTTATCCCCATCCAAATCTCAGCTTGAATTATATTATTCTCCACATGTCAAGGGTGAGGCCATGTGGAGATAATTGAATTATGGGGGTGGTTTCTACCATGCTGTTCTCATGGTAGTGAATAAGTCTCACTATATCTGATGATTTTATAATGGGAGTTTCCCGGTACAAGTTCCCTTGCACAGGGGAACTTCTCTTGCTCACTACCATGTAAAAGGTCGTTTGTTCTTCCTTTGTCTTCACCATGATTCTGAGGCCTCCCCAGTGAAGTGGAACTGCGAGTCAATTAAACCTCTTTCCTTCATAAATTACCAAGTCTCAGGTATGTCTTTATTAGCAGCACCAGAACTGACTAATACAGCCAGTTTAGAGAGAATTTATTCCTTCCATATCTGATTAAATTTTTCATTCTTCACCTTTGATGCGTAAGTTCTAGGCCTGCCTTCAGCCTGAATTCCATTCAGTCAGTTTAGCAAGAGTGCTCCCTACCCTTGATGTCTTCTTTTAATTATTTTCACCTGTTGACCCTTGAATCTGCTCCTTGGCTATATGGCTATACAGCTCCACTTTTTGTATTTGCATTTGAAGTTTGTTAATAAAAGATCATAACTGTGTAAGAGTGTTCCTATTTCTCCACATCCTCTCCAGCATCTGTTTTCTCCCGATTTTTTAATGATCGCCATTCTAACCGGTGTGAGATGATGTCTCAGTGTGGTTTTGATGTTCAACCATTGTGGAAGACAATGTGGCGATTTCTCGAGGATCTAGAAATAGAAATTCCATTTGACCCAGCAATCTCACTATTGACCCAAAGAACTATAAATTGTTCTACTATAAAGACACATGCACACGTATGTTCATTGCAGCCCTGTGTACAATAGCAAAGACCTGGAACCAACCCAAATGCCCATCAATGATAGACTGGACAAAGACAATGTGGCACATATACACCATGGAATACTATGCAACCATAAAAAAACGATGAGTTTGTGTCCTTTGTAGGGACTTGGATGAATCTGGAAACCATCATTCTCAGCAAACTGACCCAAGAACAGAAAGCCAAGCACTGTATGTTCTCACTCATAGGTGGGTGTTGAACAACGAGAACACGTGGACTCAGGGAGACGAGCATCACATACAGGGGACAGTTGGTGGGGGTAGGGGAGAGACAATGGGGGGTGGCGAGGGTGGGGAGGGATGACATGGGGAGAAATCCCAGATACAGTATGCACCTAAAGTAAAATAAATAAATTAAAAAAAAAAAAGATCATAGCATCTGAAGAGGAAGGAGAGCTTTATTTTCTATATTTAAACAACTTCAGACTGGGGAGACACTGCTTTTGGTGCAAGGCACTGTCTTGTACCAAAGTGCGTTCTCTGAAGAACACAGAGAGGATCTGGGTTAAACAGAAAAAGTTCTTATTTTAGTTCTCAGTTAAGTCCATTTGTGCAAACGAAGGACTCAGCCATGTTCAGTTCTGGTTGGTCAAAATAGTCAAGCTCCCATTGGATAGTTTCCAAGCCCCAAATTAGAAGTCTCTGTCAGATATTTCTTTCTGACAGAGACTTCTAGCTGGTGGGGGTAGGAATAGTGTCCCGGCTACAGTTTTGCTTGGCATAGACAACAAGAACTGGTTTGGCTTGATTGTAGAAAGGGAGGTCCTGAGAAACTTTTACATTACAATGTCTTTCTGAGAACAAAGAGAAAGTGATTGCTCTCTCACCCAGTCATGATCTCCTGGCTCTGTTTTAACTTTTAGCATCTCTGTTAGCAACAGGAATTTGTTGTGTTTATTGGTCAGGGCACTTTAACAAGGTGAACCTGATTTGTCTGCTGTTTTGTTAGAGGCTTGACACTTACCATGATAGTTCTGAGTAAAGTCTTTCTTGCCATTTCAATGTGTCAAAATACTGTTTTCTGCAACAGTGGTAAAACCAAGTATGGGTTTGCTGAACTCAAAATCCTTGTTCTTTCCCTTAGGTTATTATATATCATCACTTGATATTTTTATTATTATTAAGAAATTTATGTTTTCTTAAACCAGACTACTTAAAATATCTTTAATAAAAATGTAGCAAACAATTCTGTATGTGGTTAGTAATGACCAAGAGGCACTTAACAGTGTTAGAAATACTTTTATGTAATATTATATAAAGTTTTTATAACATAGACTTTATATACATATGTATATAAAGACTATGACTATATATATCTATATAAAGATTTCATATATATAATTATCTACCTATTTATCTATCTATCTCCTGGGCTATATGGCTATACAGCTCAACTTTTTGTATTTGCATTTGGAGTTTGTTAACAAAAGATTATAATATCTGCAGAGGCAAGAGAGAGAACTTTATTTTCCATATAAAAAAAATCTGCAGATTGTGGAGACACTGATAGATAGATAGATAGATAGATAGATATAATCTTTATATATACCTAAAGACCATATTTTAAATACTTTATTACATAAATTGTAATAAAGGACCTCCCTTTCTACAATCAATTATATAAATACATGTATCTATATAATCTTTGTATATATATGCACATAAAGTTTATTATATATATAAAATAATCTGTGCAGTGTTGGAATATCAAGTATAGTCTATGGGCCCAGCAGGTGCTCTAAACCATTTAATAAACTTACCTGTTTTCAAACATATTGAATATTAACAAGAAGATAATTAGCAGAGGGTTTTTTTTTTTTTTTTTTTTTTTAATTCAGATGGGATCTCATTCTGTTACCCAGTCTGGAGTGCAATGATGCTGTCTCAGCTCCCTGCAGCCTCTGCCTCCCAGGCTCAAGCAATCCTCCCACATCAGTAGTTGGAACCACAAACATGTGCCACCACACCTGGCTAATTTTTCTGTATTTTTTGGTGGAGGCGAGGTTTTACCATATGGTCCAGGCTCGTCTCAAACTCCTGGGCTCAAGGGATTCGCCTACTTTCGTCCCCCAAAGTGCTGGAATTACAATTGTGATCCCATGAAGATGGCCACCGAGTATTTTTTAATTGACTTAACTTTTTAGAAATTTTGTGATTAAGCCCATACATTAGCTAATCTGTTGCATGGGGTTGATTTGCAATAAGTCTGTTCATTAAAGGTTCAATTAAATGTTGAACAGCTATATGAAAGTAAGATTCCAAATAAAGGTTTCTGTTGAATTGATACCTTCAGCTATTCATCAAGTGGTAATATCTGGCATTATCATTATTGCTAACAGAGATAATATAACAAAAATTCTTTTTATAAAAATTTTATTTTTTTGAGGTAACTATGATGTCTTGGTTTCATCACAAGTAAATATACTCAATTAGAGGTGATTTTTAAATTCTGAGGTCTTATGTTAGCTGTTTTTAAAAAGGACTGTTATTATTTATTACTTAAAATTTAGATAAGAATATGTTTCTTTTCCTTCACGGTTGATGCTTTCCTTCTACCTCTTCAGAAACTAATTTGCCTGACACTGTGCATTGTGGCTGGACTACGCTGTCCTCTGCCCTTAATTGCTCATATGTTTTCCATTACCTGTAAAAGACCATACCAGAATCTGTTCTTTGTTATGTTACATGAACAATGAGTTTTTAAAGAACTTTCTTACTTACTTTAATTTGTTTTTTGCTCAAGAAAAAATTTACGTAAACAAACATAGTCATCTTCAATCACAAATGTTTTACTTGTATTAATTTTGAAATTCTAACTATGGAAGGTAACATTCATGATGTCAAATAAAATAATTACTAGTGTCCTAAGAAGATATAATTTTTATACTACTGCATGAAGTATTTAATTATTATAATGCTTAAATTTCAATTTTAAAAGTTTAATTTACTTCTCTGAATTACCATAAGCAGTAAATAATAAAACCTGGACTTGTATTTTTAACTCCAAACTTGGACCATTTTCTACTATTTCTTTATACATTTACTTTGTAAGTCATAGATAATTAGTGTTGGTGCTTTATTATGACTGTTTGTGTCTATTTCTATACACTTTAGAAGTGTTCTTACTGTACTTTGAAGAATATTAAAATTGAAACTCGAGTGTTGCAGTAGAAAATCCAAAAAATATCTAGGTTTTATTTAAGGGTATCTATTTCAAGACAGAATAATAATAATATACACTTAAGCATGCCTTAATGAAAGCTAGTCCAGTATCAAAAATCTTTAGCCTATATGTATTCTATTAAAGAGTATCATTCTCTTTAATTATTGAATATTTACTCTTTTTTGGTTATAAACATTGTGAGATAAATAGTGTAGCTTTAAAATGATTTTTGAAAACACCAGATTTATAATATATTTTGTCGGCTAAAAATTCAGTCAGCCCACCCCTATTTATCAATAGCACCCCTTAATCCATACTGAGGGACTGTGTTAAAGCAAAAAAACCTGTCTTCCCAAGTCCACAAGGGGCATGATTTCAAAGGCAATAACTTCCCAGTGTCATGCCTCTACCCACCTCCCCATCCAGAACCTAGAGTTCCTTGTCTAACTTTCCTGCTCACTGGCTAGGTAAAATTTCAGGTGTGCTCCTTTGTTTAAAAAAGCCCCCAAAAAGCTCCGGAGGAAAGGCCTCTGTTCTGGACCAGACAGCCAATCCAGCATCAAAGTCGAAGATCAATCACTCCAGAGGAAGTTTGAAAGAATTCCTCTCATTGGACATAAACATGAATAGAGTGGGAATAACTTCAAGTTAAAACTCGGGCACCTTATCTGCCTGAATTTCCTCTCTGTCATTGTCTCCCACAACAAAGTGGAAGCTGTCTTTCCTTCTCTACCTGTGTGGATATACCCTTCGGATTCCTCTCTCAAGGCAGCCTGAGAGCTTTCTCCTAATGTCTGCTGCTGATTGCATAATAATTTTGTCTTTTAATATTAACTGACACTAGATGGAGTCTGGTGACAGGGGTGTATACTTTCTTAAAGCCTCCCGCAAAGGCTCAAGGAAGGCTTTTGGGTTTTTCTCCCTTTCCTGAGTTACAGTGGATATTATTGCATAGTTCATGGGCTTTTCTCTAGTTCGCCATAATCCCTCACGTATGCAGATAAATAGGTGCCTACAACTCCAGTCCCCCTGTTCTGAGTCAGGATCCCAGTGAAGGGCCATGCTACTGATGCTTGTCTACCTGTAAGAAATCTATCTTTTTCCTCTGGCATCATTTGAATATGTACTTGACTAAGGTACCATGTGTCCTCAAACTCTTGAGCCGCTGCCAGAGCAGCCTCTCTCTTGCTCTGTCTCTCTGCCTAATAAATTGCTTTCTGCTAAACTCTTTGGGTCTGGTATTTACTTGACCATTAAGCGCAATGTGCTGCCAGGGCCTTTCCCCCATTCCTGGGGCAAGGGAGCCCGAGAACCTCAGACACACTGGGAAAAGAATCGAACGGGGAAGGAGCTGAGTGCGTCCCCCTCCCAATCACGGAATTGGGAGCGTCTTCAGGATGCTTCTCCGCTCTCTCCTGCATCTGCAACCCGGTTGCAATACCTTCCACTGTTCCTTGTTCCCATAAGCTTAGGCAACACTAGCATCTGTTTGCAGCAAATATGCTCAGAATCCGCTAACAGATTCTGAAGAAAACCAAACAAGCAAAGAATAGAATGTGGAGATAGAAGTGGTTTAAATTTCTTTTTAGGCTTGCTACTTCATTCTTGTTAGGCCCTTGCCTGACTCCCATCAAACTCAGCTCAATTTTATTTAAGCCTTTTGTGTATAAACTGCATTTGTCATCACAGCTGATAAAAGCAGAATTTATATGACTTTACTGATTTTTGCAACCTTTCTACTGAATTCAATTTGAAGTCAAATCTATTATAACATATAAAATATGCAAAGAAATATGGCCTCAAAATACAAATTTATAACATTTGGTATTAAACATCTTGAGTGAGAACAAGCTGTCTTTTACTGTGTAGAAGTTGATATTAGTATTGCAAAAATTCATAAGGCATTTGCCACAAACTGGCCCAAAGTTATGTTCAACACTGCATTTGGGGCTGAAATCTCCATTTCAGCCTACAGCCAGCCTTACCTGTGTTTACCGGTTGTTTTTTTTTTAAGTTTCACTAAAAACAACCTCAAATTTCAAAGATCAATCTTCCTGAAAATTTTCAAAGCAGATTTTATCAGAAAATACATATTTTTATTCACAGCTGAATGCAAAGCAAATAAACCACATAGTGGTTTTCAAGTAAATGAGAAAGATGCTGTATTCCAACATCTGCTGTATACCATCTAGCTTAGTTCCACCATGTAATCCAAACATTGGTTTACTAATGAGTGATCAATCTGGTTTCTTTTATCCTTTTCTATATTAATGGTTCAAAAATGCTGTGAAAAAGAAGGTAGTTGAAAAATATATTACATACTGCATTGTGAATGAAAGGTTGTAGAAAATAGAAAAATACTTTGAGTAGTTAATATAGAAAAGAAAAATAATCTTGAAAGAAACATATCAGCACTTTTAAGTGGTTGATAATTAGAGTTCTTACATATTAAACTGCAAATTTATTTGGCTTTCTATTTTCTTAAGGAATACATTTGAGATATTAGAATTATTACTTCTCTAACAGACATTTTGAACCACTTCTATGATAATTGATGAGTATTAAAATCAAATTGGCTAGCAAACAAAATGTTAAATGTTGTAAAGGTGATCAAACTAATACTTGATTATTATAGTTAGTAAGCCTTGGATTTGGAACGACCCTTTTGCCCAAACTACCAAACAATGAGAAATGCTGTTGTGATTACTATGTTTCATTTTGATTTGTATATCTAAAAACATCTGAAAAATTGTTGACAATCAAATTTTAAATGTGACATAATGTTAAATAGTTAATGCCAATAATATGGTAATAAAAAATCATACATAAACTTAAGTATTTGTTTCTTCCCCTTCTCTTCCTCCCTTCCTCTTAATCTTTCTCCCTCCCTTTCTCCCTTCTCTCTCTCTTTATCCTCTCTTCTTTTCTCCTTCCTTCCTTCTTTCTTATCTTTCTTTCCAGTTCTTGAAATATCAGATTAGAATGATTATATACTCTATCTATAATATCAAATTATTTTATGCAATATAAGTTGCAGTGGTTAAGATGTTTAAGGGAAGATACAATCTGAAATAACATTTTCAACCTATCATTTTAATTGTTCATCTCTAAAAAATTAATATAAAAATAAAAACAAATATAAATAAATACAATATAGTTGATATCTATATAATATAGTTTTTAAAATAAATACCTATTCAGAAACAAAATTTGTTATTTTTAAAAGAGGAAATATGTATAGTTTCTGTCTATGTAGATATTTGCAGATACATATTGGGAAAAGCTTGCAAACTAAATAAGACTTTTTTAAAAAAATAAAAACCTTGCTTTTATTTTCCTGCTTGATTTTCAGCTCTCCCATGGTTACAATCCAAGGCCTAACTTCTGTCGTCTTGAAGAGATTGCTGTTGCTATCTCTTCTGCACCTCCGATTCAACTTCAGCTATCCCATATCATATTCCATGAGGTCACAACTTCTAGGTGATGCATAAGCAATGTGTTGATAGCTAATGTCATACTGGGATAAAGGCAGAAAAAGAAATTACTGAAATGTTTGATAAAGATGACCTTTTAAAGAAAAGTTTTTTCCTTCACTTTAGCAAGATAACTTATTTAGGGTCAGTGTATTTTCAAGATTTCCAGAAAACCAGTCTCAGTCACCTTACCTCCTGCTTTTTCAGTACTTTGTAGACTAAACATCATGATTGTCTTCCTTATGCTCAGCTGAATCCTCTATCGCCTTTGTTTAAGTCAATTTCTTCAGTTGTTCCTATGAAAAGAATGCAACAAATAGCAGCTTTCTGAAAAGTGTAAAAGAAAGTCTTTATTTGTGAAAATTACAAAATTACACAAATTCCCTTAGAAGAAAAAATGTGGGTCATAGGCACAGGAATGAATGCCACAAAACAGAAAAGTACGAAGTATTAAAAGGTAAACTAGATTTTAGTACACAGATGTCTTTTCTTACACAAAACCAGACAGTTGCAGGTTTGAGCAGCTTATTATATAGTCATTGCTGCCTCTTCAATAACTCATGTTGATATTTTGTAATTTGCCAAAATGTGCCTTGGTGATCCCACAGGCTCTTAACTACTTTGTAATGAGTGTGTATGAACAGATGGAAAATGTTTTCAATTTCAGAGAAAACCACTAATGGATGTCACCAGCTATTAGAAAAGCTCAGGTGGCTCCATTTTCCAAGAAAAGGTATTGTCATAAAACTCTTTATTTTTTAATGAAATGTTTGCTCAATTATATCTAGATGGTAATTTAAGACTTCAAAGTCCAAACAGATTAGAACTATAGATGGAAATTATTCAGTGCTAAATAGCCTGGAAATCCAATCTCAGGAATCTCACCTGAAAATGGTAACGTCAATTCAAGTTATTTTATTAGAACAGCATGAACTACTATAAAAACAATTTCCCTAAAGAAGTAGATAAAGCAATTTAACTAAAAAGTTAAATGCATGCTTGAGCTTTGGTGATGATCCCTTTCCTAAAGAAAAAACAAGCATGCCTTCTGTCCTCAATTTGCGTTCCAAGAAAATGCATCTTCTCAAAGAAAAATACATCAAAAGAATGATTATAACAGAGATTGTTTCCAAAATATAGTCTATCTTACATTCAAAAGATATTTACTAATTCTCCACAATGTAAAGCCATTAGTTTTTGAATTCTCCCCTAAAAACTCATGCCAGTTTCTTTTCTAATGCTCTTAGTCTCATATCCTGCTAAAGAAACAGGCGTATTTATGGCCTAATTAGTTTATTTTAGGTTATTGTTACTTTCTTTTTTATCTAATAAAATTGTGGTCAAAAATAAATCAATACCATCTGTGCAATGATTGATCTATCATGTGTTTATTTGTTTGGGGGGCTCCAACAACAGTAATTATTTATACATAAGTTAGGAATAAATGGAGCTAGTACTTTCTAGCAAAAACAAATTCTGTTAATTTAAGATGGCTTTATGATTCAATTTCTTTCTTACTTGGATATGTGTGTTCAGTATGTATTTTGAATAAGCTCTATTCCCTTATCATAGAAAATATGTAAGCAAACACCACCAAAAATGCTGACACTATAGATCACTTTTAGTGCCATGCACATCATAATAGATGTATTTTAATAAAAGTGCTTTAATACAGAGAAAACTTTTAAAATCTATGGCCCTAAGGAATATGTTGAATGTATATTAAAGATTCTTTATATTTTATTCTATAATGGAGATAAACATAGTCAGTGGCACTTCTAGTACTGAATTGGAGAGCAGTGGCAATGTAGCAGTGTGGCAATAGCAATGTGTGTAAAAGGAATCACTGCTTTTAAAAACAAAACTACTCTAAGGCTATCTGTTTTGTTCTCAGTGACCTTTATGCACAGATTTACATATTTAATATCGTTCCTTAAATAAGACAAATAACATGTACCTCTTTTGGTTAATTTTTGTTACAGATGCCAGAAACTTTTCACTTGGAGTCCATTCCTAACCCTGAGATTGTTGATCTAAATTTTCTATCTTTACACCTTTTATGAGTTGACTTTTTTTTTTTTACTTTCTAATAGATCTTGGTTATATAGTATTTAACATACTTTGTTTAATTTAAAATGAAATCACCTTCCACCATTTGTTTATATAGATGTGGGTTTAAGTATAAAAGAATTTATTATTCATAATAAGATGGCCTTAGTCATCTCATAGTATTTTAAATTCACCTATGAATAAAATATAAAATAAATATATAGAAAATATATTTATGAAAATTACTTAAAATTGAACAAAAGTTGTGGAAGCAACTTCAAGTTGTCTAATATATATGTAATTGGAGTCTTTGAAGAAGATGGGGGGAAAGAAGAGTAAAAATAGAGAAAGTAATAGTGGCTAGAATTTTCCCAAATTAAATTATAACATCCACAGATCATCTCAGCAAACCCAAAGCAAAGAAACACGAAGAAAATCTTCAAGTCATGTTCTGTGTTATTATGTAAAGAGGAGCAAAAATACTAGGATGCTAGCACATTTCTTGTGAGAAACAATGCGAGTGAGAAGACAAGAGAGACGTGTTCCTTAGCTTTTCCTTTGTTATGACCCTCATCCAGACATTTAAAATATTGTTTTCCTTAATCACTTCCACCTGATGAAATTTCAATACTGCAGATATACTAATACCTGTTTATGTACTATGGCTCTATTGAGGGCTGCAAACTACTGTAATGTGAGTTTTATCCTCTCTTCCCCCAAATATTTGTTCACTTCCTTGATGATGATACTGTCCTTGAGGATGCATACAGTAAACAACATCTTAATAATGGAGGACTATCCCCCTCCATTATTAAGGAATGCAGGAATTCTATATCCAGAAAAAATCTTTCAAAAATCAAAGTCATAATAAGTACTATTTTAGACACATAAGAAGGGCTGAAAACTCTCATCCCCAGTACTGTAAGTAATACTGAAGGAAGGGCAGAAGGAAGATAATACCAGATCAAAATCTGGATCTACACCAAGGATTGAGGCATAAAAAAATGATAACTGCTGTTGAATATACGAAGACTTTCCCCTTTTTATTTACATCTCTTTGAAAGATAATTGACTATTTAAAGAAAAAAAATGAGATTGGTTTTTGAGGTTTGAAACTTAACTTCAGTAGAAAAATATAGAAAATAAATGTTAATGACCATTAATAACAATGACCATTAATAACTGATATGAAGAAAATGAGACAATGTGATGATATAGCAAGTCATCACAATGAGTTTAGGTAGACATTTTTGTTGGAACTACACAGTTTTCCTTGAAGAGCTGAAGAAGTTGACCATGGAAAAACTCTGTGGTCAGGGTATTGCGGCAGAAAAAATAGTTAGTAAAAGGATGATTTAAAAATCTATGGAGTCAGATTATAGTGTAATAAGTTGTGGTAGGGTGAATACAAAATGTAGTTAAAAATGTAAGCAAAAGTCTTTAATTTCCTGCAGCCCAGAAGAAGGAATTTGTATTTTATTCTGACTATAGGAGTCAGTCAATACAGGATTATATCCAGAGTAGTTAGATGGTCTGATTTATATCACTAAAGTTGACTAAGTCTTCAATGCATTGAATTCTGACAACATTTAAATTTGTCAAGGTTTCTCCTGCATATTTTCTAAGTCTTTTTAAGGCCTCTAGTCTAGAAAGAGAGAAAGACAGGATTAAATACCACATTTGATAATGTTTTAAGACATTACTTATATGAGAACAGTGCTAACAAGATCTACAGTCATTCTTGGAAGACCGTGAAAATTTTCCAGAAAAAGTAATAATTGAGCTAAAATCAAAATGATAATTAGATGTTAACTGTAGACAAAGAATGCAGGCTGTGGGGAGTGTTCAAGGAAGGAGGAGAAACATTTAATACATCTCTGAGATTGAAAGGACCTTGTCTTAAAGACAAAGTAAAAAGAGGAATAAAAATCTGGTAGGTAGTAATGAGAAATTTAAGGGAATATTATTTCAACATATCTCATTATTATGATATACTCAAGGGTGTCATAATAACATGGTTTATTTCTAAACATATACATTACAACATCTAAAAGGCACATTGTCTTATTTTTCCATTGGTTATCATATTCATTAATCAACTGCTTGAGAATGTGACCATCAATCATTTATTGCTGGGACTCCAGTACTAAAATACAGCTTTCATATTAAAATATCTCATTGGACTCTATGCCATAGCCTTATAACATGGTCAAATCTAGCTCAGCTATTCTGTTTAAACAACTTGTTGGTTAAGCACAAATTATCATTATAGCACAAAAATATAGCATTAATTATCCATTAGACATAGCACATATAATCTAATGTACTTGTATTTTTGTGTAAGATAATAATATTTAGTTAAAATTGGCACAATATAATAGCATATGTTTTTTCCATGTACCATAGTCATTATTTTCTATTGGTCTGTGCTTTTTTACTCTTATAACCTTAGCCTCTGCAGTGTATTTTAAAAGATTTTATGTTAAAAATATTTCTAATGATTCCTCACAGAATTCTGGATTTGCTTAAAGTTTATTTGAAAAGATTTTATTAAGTACGCTGTTCTATATTATCACATTGCAGTACAGAATTTCAAAATATTAATTCATATTTTTTCTATATTTTTTGTATGACATGACCCTTTCTTCACTCAAAGGAAGGCTAATACAGCTAAGAAAATACGGTAGCCAAATATGCCTTTTGTGTTTAAAAACCTGGTAATTGGAGGGAAATATAAAAAATTCACATCATGAAAATTATATGTAAAAGAATGTTGGTGGTATAAAAGCCAGGGTTTTCTGAGTGTCAGACTTGTTAAAGATTGGAAAATAAAGTACGAGAGTAGAAACGGGGAAAGCTTAGGTGTGGGAGGGTCTATTTGAAAAGGAGTTTAAGCCTCAAGTGGGATGTGCCTTAAGTGAAATGGAACAGAAGAAAGCCAGTTAGGTTTATGAAATCTAAGAGCAAAAACACATATGCACTTCTATGTCTTAGTAGATTTTAGAAAGATAGCAAAACCCTATTACAGATATAACTTTAGATAGATAAATATATGACTTTAGATATGTATGTATATATGTAAAATATCTATGGATATATAAAATAAAATATGCATATATATCTAAAGTCATATATATAACTTTAGGTATATAGACGATTAGATATATGATTTTAGATACAGATAAATGATTGATTGCCAGATACAGTTAGATAGATAGATAGACAGATAGATAGACAGACAGACAGACAGATAGATAGATAGGACTAGAAATGAACTTACTTGTTTCTTCCTGGCACCAGTTTAGCGTAACATTGACTTAGACATCTTGTGACATCCTCACAGATATCCTCACCTCCTAGTATGGTATGCAAGCAGTGCAGTTAATGCTATCAATAAGTGTTTCTAAAAGTAAGAAAACTATTCAAACGTTAACATGGATAAAAGCAGAGGCACTGAAATGGACCAATGAGAGAGGATCAGTGGATGTCCAAAGGGATTGAAGAACCATATGTTATCTGTTATTTATAAAATTCATGCCACTGTTTAAGACAAGATAAGTTGCAAACAATATAAGGAAATAGGGATAGGGAATTTAAATGGACTGGGAGTAAGTTTTGCCCTCCCCACTTGGGGCTTAAAATGAATATTATATTAAATTACAAAAGAAGAAAAGAAAGGAGGGAGGGAGGGGGGAGAGAGAGAGAAAAAAATAAGAAAAAAAAAAGAGAGAGAGAAAGAAAGAGAGAGAAAGAAAGAAGGAAAGAGGGAGAGAAAATTACATTATCTTTCACATCTACGTTTGTGGAGTGAAACTTGTACCTGCTTTGAATGTGCTCTATGTTCCTTCTGATGAGGCACACATTACATTAGTTTGAACAATAAAATGTAAGGTGTGTCTATGTTTGTTTTTCCTCATATATCTAAAGAAGACAACAAGACTCAAACATTTTTCTTAACACATTTTTCCTGATGATACATATCAGATATCTGATATATTATTTAAATGAAAACCAAAACCAAAATAATCTTTGTCATCTTTTTAGAAAAAGAGACACTCTTCTAAAATTAGAATCATTGTTGGTAATAGCTGAGATCTTTTCTACTTTTTATGTTTATCTCACAGAACATAGTCACATTAAGGGTCCTCACGCCATCAGCTTACATACCAAAAGGTCATTTATGTGATTCTTCCACATTTCTCTTTAATTAAATTAACATTTCTCACTAGACTTTCTGTCCCAAATTAGAGTTTAATTTAATCAGACTCTAGGAGGTAACATACATTTCCAACTCTCTTTTAGGTTTTTATCACTTTATAGCAAATTACATAAATTTGCTTAGATTTATTGTACCTGATCTGTCTCTGAAATCTCAGTATCAAAAATGTCAGTTTCTGAATACATCTTCTTCTTCCAATTTACTTGTTAAATAATTTTATTATAGAGTTTCTTTGATATTATCAAAATCTCTAATTCATTTATGATGCTACTCTATTGCTATGAATCAGACCCTTCAATGGTGTTCATTTTTGCTCTGTGTAGCCTATCAATGCGTGCTCTATCATCATCACTATTTCTTTGTGAATCCTACCAAATCTCATACTGCTATTTCATGTTATATTAATCACCCCAAAATATTACAACATTTGAAACTCCAATATCCATTTATCATGTCCAGGTGTGTGCTACACCAAGTAACTACTCAGTGAACCTGAATCGTTTCATAATACACAATCTTTAAGACTACCCAACCCTCTTTAATTCTTTCTTCTTGGGATTATTTTCTCATGCTGCAAAATATGTCTCCTTCTCTCTTCTCACCCTGACCCCCTTTACCTTTAATCTGAGCTGAATATTCACCTTTTTCCTTACTAGGAAAGTCGAAGCCATTGGAAGTAATTTTCCTCAACATCTCAACACCAAATCTACACTCTCTTTTATCCCATACCTCACTTCTCTTTTGCTTCCATGACAATTTAGAAAGCGTTACTCTCTTTGTTAAAAGATAGTCCATCCCTGCATTAAAACTTTCAAAAATGATTAATAGCGGATAATATAACATAGTCTAATATATATTATAGATAACAGTAAATATTATTTGTATATTTATATAAATCTACAAATTTATATAAGTGATTAAAATATAGCCTCTGGATGATAGTATCTTTCTCCAGAAAGGATTTAATTTTCTTCCAGTAACTAGAGTATGGGCATATCATCTTGACTTAGGCAATGCTAGTCATTTTCGAGTTTTGCTTTTCTTCCTGACCACTCCTAAGTTTCAACTGAAATAATAGCCTTTTTACTTGGCTCCCTCATATTTGGAAAGCCCTAAACTCCAACTTTTACCTCTCCAGTGGAATAAGGCTGTTTCCACTTAGCTTTTAGAAGTTGCTGCAGATTTGATTTCTATAAATCCTGCCCCAAGAATGAGTAATCTTTGGCATCAACAAATAAAGATAAATTGCATTCAAAATGTTGGATTTTCTTCTCTCTGGTTTCTCTTCCTGTGACTCTTGATCCACAAAGTCATAATTTATTTATTAAATCTAAATATCAATTTTTATTTTCCCAATAGAGTGTGATTAGCACAAGGTCTAGTTCACTGCTGTATGACTCTCCTCTTTGCCCATATGCCATAAATCCCTAGATGCCAATATAGGGAATAAGAAGAAATTTAGCACTCATATTCAATGTGTTTCCCTTCTGTCAGAATCTTCACTTAACCAATACTGGCTACTGTGTTTAATTTCTGACGCCTTCAAAATACTGTTTTTATATTTTAATAAAATTTCATAGTTGTTACTATTGGGAGATTTCATCTGCCACCAGTTATTTCATCTTTGCCAGATGCAGAATTCATTTAGTTCAAGATATTACAACGTATATGTATACTTAATACAGAAATATGCAGTTTTCATTTTTTCCCAAATGCATAATCAGTGAAATGTTCAGAGTATAGAAGCCCAAGTATGGTCATGGCTCTGTAAATACTAGGAACCAGAGGATAGGTATACTTGCTGGGGAGAGCATCATGATACTCTCTGGGGAAAGACAGAAGACAGTTTTTCTGTTAGTAGAAAATTAGTTTCTCTGGCTCCTGCCACACTAGATGCTCAAGTCAAGCCATACTGACACAGTATATGATTGCAATACAGCAGATTAAAATTTGTTTTCTTTTTTAAAGAAGATTTTGCTTCAAACTACTAAAGCCCAGAGGAAAAATATGTTTATTGGAATTAATGGATAATGTCTATTGCATGCAGAGTTAAAACTATATTATGTGATTTTATTTATAGATTCTTGCTTTGTACTGCTTATAACTTTCTCATAAGTCTCTTTGGGCAATAAAACTTTCTGTAATTGCCTAAATTTTTTATTTATTTATTTTTGATTCTGACTTTTTTAAGTAGAAGAAAAAAATGGAATAGTTATATCGGTTTATATTCTTTACATAACTTGAAATAATTAAAGATAGGGGCCGGGTGTGGTGGCTCACGCCTGTAATCCCAGCACTTTGGGAGGCCAAGGTGGGTGGATCACAAGGTCAGGAGATCAAGACCATCCTGACCAACATGGTGAAACCCCGTCTCTACTAATAATACAAAAATTAGCTGGGCATGGTGGCGTGTGCCTGTAGTCCCAGCTACTTGGAAGGCTAAGGCAGGAAAATTCCTTGAACCAGGGAGTCGGAGGTTGCAGTGAGCCGAAATCTTGCCACTGCTCTCCAGCCTGAAGTCAGAGCGAGACTCTACCTCTTAAAAAAAAAAAAAAAAGAAAGAATTAAATGATTAAATGTAGGATATGTTACAAAATACACTTTATGAAAATATTGCATATTGATAATTTTTGCACTCAAGATCTGATTTTCTTTTGAAACAGTTATTCTGTCAATTTATTTTAAATTAATTATGAAACATGGAATTTAGTGGCACACTTAACTGAAGCTCTAGTCCTTTTCTACCAAATTTAGAGCAAAATCTAAATATATTGCTGTGTCCTGCAAAGCCATATATGATCTGATTTCTCATTACTCAGATGAAATGATCAATTTTGCATCCTGCTGTCTACCTCTACTTTTGCTGACTTCTGAGCTACTGTAAATGTGTTGTTCTTTCTAACTGTCGAGTTTTTCCCACCTAGTGGTGTTTGTCCTGGATCTCTCCAGGTGAAATGCTCTTCTCCTGAATTTAAAAATTTTTCTCTCTCATTTCACTTATGTCTTGCCTCAATTTGTGTATTTTCAGAGTTGCCTTCCCTCATCATTCTACCAAAATAAATAGCATTATCATCTCTGGCCCTGTCATCGTTTATTCCCTCTCTCAGCTGGCTATTTCTAACAGACTCTAATAGTATAAATTTTTATTTTTACTTGTATAATGTCCAATTATCCCACTATAATGTAAATTCCATTAACAGCTATATTCTTAGTGCAAATATTAGTGCCTAAAATACATTAGGTAGTTGATAGTTATCGTGGAATAAAGGATTCCAAGCCCCCTTGCACATATATACAAGCAGAAAAAGACACAGACATAAAGAATCTATACTCAAGTATATAAGAAGTACACATATTTATAGCTATAAATAATATTTACAGAAGTAATAATCTGACATTTCATGTTTCCGTTTATTTTTTGCTCATGCCTTTCTTGAGAAGCAAAGTGATTTTTAGAGATAGTTTGGATCTCTGGCCTAAAAATTAAGTATAAGGAACCTAGTGGCGTTGCATCACTAATAGTCAGATATATGTTCCTGGAGGGTGAGAGGCATGCGTTCAAATCCTGGATTTGCCTTTTATAACTCCTGTGCTGTTGGACAAGCTGCTCTTTACACCTTAGTTTGTGATGTATACAATTGAAATAATAATCATACTTCATGGGGTATGATAAACTATATACTGAAACAAAATAATAAAACTTGGCTTTTATTTCTATCAATTGTTCTTGATTCATGAGATACAGGCTATGAATGACTTCTTGAGTCTCTGAAACTCACTTTCCTCATTTACAAAATTTATATTTTCATTTACATTTACAACATTTTCAAATGTTTTTCTCTTTGGGGGTAGAGAATAGTTAGTGGTTGCCCTCACCATATAGAGTCTCCCAACGCTGCAAAACAATTACCAGGATTCCATTCTATCTTCTTTTTTCCAAAGCAAGTAAATAATCTCAAGACTCTTAGTAATTTCAGGATTTTCATTTTATTCCCATGAGAGTCCACCTCCCGAATAGCACAAGACCTGACTCTGCTGCTGTTAATGAACATTTTCAAACCTGCAACTCTAAGATGACTATGTCTTCTCTTTGCCATGTTGATGGGTGAAGGTTAGCGGAAACTGGCTACTTCTTCATTGATCTTATCCTACCATGGTGCCTCTGGAGCCAGCAGAGTTGGTATCTCTGAATTTTCACCATATTATCTATGTTCTTACTTCAGACTAAATCTATAATAGGAGGTTCTCAAATTCAGTAAAAACAGACAAAGAAATAAGCAAACAAAAACAATTTAGACTAGTTCAAATAAGAAGAGACATTTTTGGCTTATCTGACAACGAAATAGGCCCTACCGGATCCAGTAATTCACACAATTCCTGATAACTCTGTGTTTCTGTCTCTCTACTCTGCTTTCAACGGTCTCATTTTCTACAGCAGAGTTTCACATTCTTCTGTTAGGATAAAAAAAAACACTAGAGCAGATTCAGACCACATATTTTTACACTTTACAATCCAGGAGACATAGCATGCATCTTCTTCTATCTCTTTGTGACTTGGGCTTTACTCTTTTCTGTTGACTTGAATCAATTTTCAGTGCCCAGGGAGTTTGCATCAGGCAGTCAATCCCACTCAAGTCATGGAGCCAAGAACGGGTTTGGAGTATACACAGCAACATAAAATCAAAAATGTATTGATGTAAGAAAGAAAATTGGAATTGAAGAGACAATCAACACCTGTTTACCACCTTGTTTCAAGTGCATGCTTTTACGTTGAGAAAGCCTGTTGATAATTGTCACTAGTAATACACTTGTAATAAAACAAAGTCAGGTTTATTCACTGCGTGCAGCAAGGGGGAACACTCAAGGAAAAACGGAGGCAGATAACTGAAAGAGATTTGGAAGGGACTTCTAATAGAACTGTGTTTGTGCCTAATGACTGTTTCTAAGGAGAAACTTGGAGATGCAAGAACAGCTCTGGTTGATTATCGCAATAGTCTTATTCAGAAGTCAGGAGAAACAAAGCAGGGCTGAGGAAGTGATTGATAAGGAAAGCAATCACTGGTCAAACTATGTGGCCTTGGCAATGTCAGACTATGTGTCCTTCAAAGCATTCTATTTGTTCGTGTTAGAAATGCCATTGTCTGATTGCTAGCAGCACTGAGCAATGGAATTATAGTTCTACTTCTTTAACTACAAAGTTAAGTGAGAAGTGCTGTGGAAACAAAAAACAAAATCTTTTTTTATGAAGAAACTAGGTTGGAAATTGAGGCTGCTCTGTATGTCACAATGACTCAAATGGTTCAGATCCTCTAAGCAAGGGCAGAATATTCCATTCTCACTAATATGACTTCAAACATGAAGTTTCTTGTATCCTATGGTTTTATTCAACAAGGTTTCTTAGCACTGTGTGTTTGAAGTTAGTTAATAAAAAGGTGTTTACATATTCAAAATACATAACTACTACACTTTTACTTTGGAATTTTATTTTAATTATCTATAAAGAAAAAAGCGATTGCCAAAATTTAATAAAAAATATGGTATAGTTGTTTTCATAATAAGCAAAGAAAAGAAGAATCATGACAAAATAAACAATGATGATGGCCAATATTGTTGAGTATTTGTCCTCTAAATTACCCAGATAGGCCCTTGAATAACTTCTTAGACATCTATGCTGAAAAAGTCGTTTATTATTTTTGTTTTATTTTATTTTATTTATTTTTTGTTTTTCTTCAGATTTAGATCTAAAAAGTTACTTTAAGAAATTTTTTTGGTCTGATAATTTTCCAGGTAAGAAGCTGGAGGTGCATATTGCTAAAAAAACTCGCTCATGTTCATAAGCTAGTTAGTGCTCATGCTGGCAATAAAACACAAATACTGTGCTCTTTCTGCCACACTGCACTGTTACCAGCTAAGTGCCAGCCATGAAAAAAGGCCTGTGCAGGGCTGGTACAGTGGCTCACGCTTGTAATCCTAGCACTTTGGGAGGCTAAGGTGGGTAGATAGCCTGAGTTCAGGAGTTCAAGACCAGCCAGGGCAACACAGTGAAAACCCGTCTCTACTAAAATACAAAAAATTAGCTGGGCATGGCAGCGTACACCTGTAATCCCAGCTACTTGGGAGGCTGAGACAAGAGAATCCCTTGAACTCAGGAGGCAGAGATTGCAGTGAGCCGGATTACGCTACTGCACTCCAGCCTGGGTGACAGAGACTCCATCTAAAAAAAAAAAAAAGAAGAAAAAAAAGAAAAGGCCTGTGCAGAAAGGTGCATGCTGCATTGCTATGGTTGTAAGAACTTACCAAAAGTGAGTTCCTTCCTTTAAGTAATCTATTTATAATCCAATGCAAAATTTCTTTCTCTTAAATAATCCACCATCTTCTTCTACATGTCTGTTATGGTTGTGTCACTTACTTAAACACTGTAATTATTGATCAAGTCAAGTGGCATTGGAAGACACACTCTTCATAATTTCGGTAGAAAAATATTAGCTATAGATGTTGCCATCTGATAATTCTCAATTTTTAGTTTAGTATAGACTGATGTATGAGAATGTATCCATTTTTGGATACTGAAATTTCCTTTAGTATTTGAATTTGAGGGGAAAAGCCTTAAGAAGTGGGCAATTTTCAAATTCAAATTTGAATTTGAGGAGATAAGCCTTGGGAAATAATTTTTATTGAAGAAGGTTTGGTGCTCTCTCTCTTTCTCCACGTAAATAAATAAATTCTACTTATTTATTAATCAGACAGGCATAAAATTATATAAGTACATTATACAGAGTGTATTTATATGATATTTATTTTATAGATAAATTAAGCAGGTATATACATAGAATTGAGCTTCTGTAATAGATGTTGAGTAAAGTAATATTCGTATTGAATTTTATAAAGCAGTACATCTTGAGTAAGTCACATTAGTTGTCATAGTGACAATTCAGAAGTAAATAAATATTTGATCCTTAGCATTTGAGTCTCTGGCTAGAAAGTTTTTTGATTTCGAATGTTATCATCACTATTATTGTTATTTTGCCTGAGATTGTCATTTTTTTTCCAATTTATTGGTGGATATTTCTGTCTCTTTTTGGTAGGCAACATGAAGTTTTTAGGACTTTATGTTTTTAAAAAAAGTCTTCATTCCATACAATTGTCTTTGTCTTTTAAAATTTATTCTGCTCTATTTTTTAAATAATGATTTTGATCTTTGTAATATGATCAGAATAAACAAAACCTCATTTCTTCATAGATGTGAGGCTGAACTGATTATAAGAAATGCAGGCTGGTCCGAAGGTAGTGAGTTATTTCAGTTGATTGTTCATAGTCAGTTAAAGATCAAACTCCTTGTTGTACTCTTTTCCCCCTTCTCACTACTGCACTTGACTAGTCTTAAAAAAAAAAAAAAAGAAATGCATAGTAAAATCTATTAACTTAAATCAGGATATGAATATATATTCTTTATTTTGGTCTAGTTGTCAGAGGTGCTTGAACTGGAATGACTCCATCTTGAATAGGTGCTGGGTAAAATAAGGTTGAGACCTACTGGGCTGCATTTCCAGGAGGTTAGGCGTTCTTAGGCATAAGATAAGATATGAGGTTGGCACAAGATACAGGCCAAAGATACCTTGTTGATAAAATAGGTTATGGTAAGAAGCTGGCCAAAACCCACCAAAACCAAAGTGATCATGAAAGTGACCTTTGGTCATCCTCACTGCCCACCCCTTTCTAGGAGAAGTTATAAATAATCCACTCTTTGTTTGGCATATAGTCAAGAAGTAACAATAAGTGTAAGCCCATCGTATTCTGCCTATGGAGTAGTCATTCTTTACTCTTACTTTCTCAATAAACTTGCACTACTTTATAGACTCACCTAGAATTTTTTCTTGCATGAGAATCAAGAACCCTCTCTAGGGAACTGCACTGAGACCCCTTTCTGGTAATATAGTCACATTTATTGATAAGTATTTAAATGGGGTCGTTTCCTTGACCCCTTCACAGGACTTGCAAAGCACTGGCTTGTTTACTCAGCCCACAGTTCCCAGCCTCTCAGAGGAGGGGAATCACACAGATGAGTGGGTGCAGGAGCTGGGATGGGATGAATGCTTGTGGGCACTAGCAGAACTCCATGAGGCCCTGCAGCAGCATCTGAGGGGGTCCCATGACCCCTGGAGCCACAGAGCATGTGTGTTACTGTGTGCTCTTTTAGCTTTGCCATTCACAAATTGTTTTGCAATTCAGTGGAGGGTCAAGGTAACAACCCTTTGCACCCACCCTCTTGGAACCTGATTTTTTGTCCGGTGTCCAGGAAGAATGAGGTTGCATGAATGTATTGAAGGGTGGTGAATATGGAGGGTTTTACTGAGGGATGGAAGTGGGTGTCAGTGCAAAAAGGAGGTGGAAAGGGGATGTAGTGGGAAGGTGGTCTTCTCTTGAAGTTCAGTCATCCATGCAAAGTCCTGCCATCAAGCCATGCTTGTGAAGTCAAGCTACTTCTCTCCAACATCTAGCTCCATCTTCTCTTAGTGAAGATCCTTCTCTGCTGCTCTGTCAACCTGCTGCACTGCCAGTGGAGCCTGGGGTTTCTATGGGTACAGGATGGTGGGTGGGGTGGGCCAAAAAGCAATAGTCAAGCAGGAAAACAAGAATGCATTTTCTCACTTTGGGTTGTGGGTCTAGGCTTGAGGATAGGGTTTTGCCAGGGACCCCACCCCTTTCTGCCTAGTATTTCCCTGCCTTCTGTTTGTATTAACATGGTATTTAGGGTCCTTGCCCTTTCTCCAATTATGAGTCTACCATAGAAATTTTGTTGAAGAACTTCAAGAATCCTTTCACAACTATCTTCTGTGATATCTTTGATAATGATGAATGTTGTCTTTAGAGAAGATTCTTTATTCAGGGAACCAAAGGCTAGCCAGAAATGGAACAGAGGAAGAGCAAAGTTAAGACAACTTTATTTATATTAAAATAATAATTTGGTAACCTCCTGGAGAAGTACTCTAACTTTACTGACATTTATATTTTGACCCTTAAAACAAACAATATACTATAGGATGTTCAATTAGAGCACAGAAAATTGGGGAAAAGAAAAATCTCTGCTATCAAAAAGAAGATGTTGGAGGGCTGTCTTCTTGAATAAGATTATTTGGGATATAAAATCTAATATGGAAAGCAAGAAAAAAAAAGGTTCTTTGTGTGGCTAACTGGAATTAATGTCATAACCAGAATTTATGACATTCTGGTTACTCAGATTCTATCTTAGTGTTGTAATAATTGGGAAGAGACCATAGAGTGAGCCATCTTTGATTCATCTTCAGAGCTGGGGGCAATGTTGTAGTCCAGTAAATATAGTACTTGGTCAATTGGGAGCCACGTGCTTAGTAATATGACTTCTCATTACTGAATTTAGATATATTTTTATCGTGTCAAAGCAACTGATAAGTGAAAGAGGTATGGGTATTCTATAGAGCAGCACTATACAATAGAAATATAATACAAGGCACAAATAAAAGATACATATATAATATAAAATTTCCAGTTGCCTGATAAGAAATGAAATACACTTTTATAATACATTTTATTTAACTAAATATTTCAATATGTTATCATTTCAACATTTAATATTGTAAAACCTATTAGTGAGATGTATACATTACTTTTTTGCACTGAGTCTTCAAAATTCAGAATTTCCACTTAAGCATAATTCAGTTTGGACTAGCGATATTTCAATTATTCTGCAGCTCATGGTTACCATACTACACAGAACACATATAGATTTTTTTCCTTACATTGTTCCTAGATGTCTATCTTAGAGAATACAGGTGTGTGTGTGTATATATATATATATATATATGTAATCTATATAGTTAGAATAAATATATTATAGTTACATATTTACAGAGAATACAGGTATATATATACAATATATATGTAATCTATATAGTTAGAATAAATATATATTTACATATATATATTTACATATATATATTTACAAATATATGTGTGCATATATATATTTGTAAATATATATGTAAATATTTACAATATTTAATATAAATATAAATATTTACAAATATATATACTTACATATATATTTACAAATATATATATATTTACTATATAGTTACATATATATTATATATGTATAATAACTATATTATATATGTAACTATATAGTTAGAATGAAGGTGTATATATATATATTCTAACTAAAATCTGTACAGTTAGAATAAAGGTATATATATATACACATAGGTAACTCTATATATATACACACACACACACACTCTATAGGTAACTATAATCTATATAGTTAGAATAAAGGTGTGTATATAGATAGATAGATATAGATACATATACACACCTTATAGGTAATATAATCTATATAGTTAGAATAAAGGCGTATATATACCTTATAGGTATATATATATATTTAATTATATATTTAGTCCTATTAGGTATAGGTATATATATATATATATATATATATATATATATATATATATATATACCTTATAGGAATAAATATATAATTTTGTGGAAGAACTTCAAGAATTCTTTCACAAATATCTTCTGTGATATCTTTGATAATGATGAATGCTGTCTTTAGAGAAGTTTTCTTTATTCAAGAACCTAAGGCTATCCTGAAATGGAACAGAGGAAGAGTAAAGTTAAGACAATAAATATATATACCTCATATATATATTTATTTATATATTTATTCTAAAGTTAGAATAAAGGTGTATATATGTATATATATATATATATATATATATATGTAATCCATACAGTTAGAATAAAGGTATATATATACATACT
>PVKV010004727.1:0-85421 GCA_004027835.1 Alouatta palliata
GAGGCTGGACAGCTTGGTCTCAAGCCTTGTCCCCACAGCCCAACATGCCAGCTGTGGCAGTCAGCTGCCAGAGTGCCTCTTCAGGTCTAACCCTGACCCATCCTTCCTCATTGGGTTGGTAGGGGGCATTCCCACAGGATCTCCAATAACTCCAGACAGAGGCTCATGGATAGAATTTGAATCTCCCTGGGCCTGAGCCCCTAGGGGCAGAGGTGGCCAAATCTCTTTAGACTTAGACTCTCCTCCTGGTAGTTCTGAGGAATCCCGGTAGCCCAGATAAGCGGGTTTCCCCTAGCAAAGCACTCCTTCTCCACAAGGGGACAAAGTGCTTCATTAAATGGGTCCTGCTCCCTATGCCACTCAACTGGGTGAGACCCTCAAACAGGGGTTGTCAGACACTCCATACAAGAATGATCCTACTGGCATCAGGTTGGTGCCCCGTAAGATCAGAGGACCCAGAAGAAGGAACAGGTGCCCGTGTTTGCTGCTCTCCAGCTTCCGTTAGTGACATCTCCACTCACGGGGATGAATCAGACGAACAAGGCCTGAGGCCAACCACCAGCCAACTGCAGCAGCCCTGCGGAAGAGGGACCCTTCTACTGAAAGAAAAACGAAAATACAAACTACCGCTAGAGAATTCTATAAACACCTCCATGCAAATAAAGTAGAAAACCTAAGAAATGGATAAGTTCCTGGAAGCATACACCCTATCAAGACTAAACGAGGAAGAAGTTGAATCCTTGAATAGACCAATAACAAGCTTTGAAGTTGAGGCAGTAGTTAATAGACTACCAACGAAAAAAAAAGCCCAGGACTAGATGAATTCACAGCTGAATTCTACCAGAAATACAAAGAGAAGCTGGTACCATTTCTTCTGAAATTATTCCAGAAAATTGAAAAGGAGAGAGTCCTTTCTAACTCATTTTATGAAGCCAGCACTATTGCGGCACTATTTACAATAGCAAAGACATGGAACCAACTCAAATGCCCATCAATGATAGACTGTATAAAGAAAATGTCTTACATATATACCATGGAATACTATGCAGCCATGGAAAGAATGAGATCATATCCTTTGCAGGGACATGGATGAAGCTAGAATCCATAATCCTCAGCAAACTAACACAGGAACAGAAAACCAAACACCACATGTTCTCACTCATAAGTGGTTGTTGAAATTGAGAACACATCGACACAGAGAGGGAAAAAACAAACACCAGGGCCTGTTGGGGATTGGGGGATGAGGGGAGGGATCTTAGAAGATGGCTCAATAGGTGCATTAAGCCACCATGGCACTCATATACCTATTTAACAAACCTCCATGTTCTGCACATGAATCCTGATGTTTTTTTAGACGAAATAAAGGCAAAAAATGAAAAAAAATTCTGCCATATGGAAAAACATTGATGAAACTAGAAGGCATTTTGCTAAGTCAAGTAAGCCAGACATAGAAAGACTAATACTGCATAATTTCACTCATGTGGAATGTTAAAAAGCTGAAATTACAGAAGCAGAATAGAAGGGTGATTACAAGGGGTTGGAGGTGGGATAAAATGGGGAGATATTAGCCAGAATAGAAACTTTCACTTATAAGGTGAACAAGTTTTGGAGGCCTAGTGCACAGCGTGATGACTACTGTTAATAAAATGTAGGATGCTTGGCATTTGCTGGGGAGTAGATCTTAGATATTCTCACCACATACCCACAAAAAAGGTAACTCTGTAATGTGCAGACATACTAATTAGCTCGATTATAGTAATTTTTTCACTATATATATGTATCAAAAAATCACATAGTGCACCTTAAATGTAAACAATTTTTTGGTGAATTACATTCAGTAAGCTGGAAACAGTATAATATAAAAGATACTACTTTTCTATTTCTCACAAAATACCCCCATTATTTCAAAATCATGCATAAATGTTAAGCCTATCAAAAATAGGTTTAATATAGCATTCTTTCCTTTTAAAAGTAAATTTAGTACTCATAAATGAGTGTGTTAAATGTGAATTGTTGCCCTTTGGGTAGGTATGTTTAATTGAATGTTATTTTTAAAGTAAAAAATATATCTCACATGACAATTGTCTTTTAAATGTATATATTTGTATCTTAGTGTGTCAATGTGCTTATTTGTATATATGTATACATATGCTTAAATATACATATATACAGACATATGTGTGCATACATATGCATTAGCATGAGTATATATACATTCAAATCTGTTTTAAATTCAGACTTTGAGCCTGTCATTGTGCTTGAACTTACGTTATTGCTGAATTCCTTCTAAAGCAGTGAACCTCTTGATGCGTTAAAAATTAATTAATAATCTAAGTAAGTTCATTATCATTTAAGATCTATTTTAGCTACACATTTTAATATTCTGTTTTTGTTGCAGAGCTATTTAGACACAGCTATTCATGGATAATAAGTCATTTATTCCTCATTAACTGTTAGGACGGATGTGGATATTCATTACAGCCAGACAAGAGACTCATTTAACTGCGTACAGTACACGATTATATACCACCCCAATGACTAGAATGCAAATTCCATCTCACATTAGTTTTCTTTTATTTATTTGCCATTCACTCATATATATTTCCTTTACTACTTTACTGCCAGAAGATCACTGAGTTTTGATTTTAAAAAGAAATAAAAAGAAGAAAAAACACAAATGTTGACAGTGAAAAGTATATAATTTAGAAGGATGGTTCTATCTGCTGTGACTCATGTGGACTCTTAAAATTTGTGTATGATACCATGCTTCCCTTGTTGCAGATTTATGCCCTAGTCAGCTTAACCTTAAACCAGATGAGTTTCAGCTTTTAAATGCAGGAGTCCTTAACAAATCATCACTGAGTGGTCACAGTTAGAAACTTTAGTGAGCCTTCAATAAAATGCAAGAGTTTGCCGCCTCTCTTTCCCAAAGGATAGAGTATCAGTTTAAATTGCATGAAGGGATATTAAAAAGTGCATTTTATAATTTATTTTATAAAATTAGCATTTATAAATTAGTGAATATATGTGCAGAAATCAAACATTTCTCATGTTACTCTGCTTTACTATGTAACCAGCAGTTTTCATCCTCAAATTCATAAATGGCAAATTATTTTGTTAATAGAATATGCTGAAAATATGGGTAACTTAGGAATGCCATTTGATGAAGATTCATTCTTAATTTTAACCCAGTGCAATCTGTCATGTGCACTTACTCTTGTTATAAACAGGATAAAGTGTTTTTAAGTTCTTATCATTTTGCTGTTGCTCAGTCAGTTTCACATTATATCAGTGTCAGCACGAGTATGTTTCATTGTTGTTATCTGTACATCTACTACTTACTATTGCACATCCAACTGGCTCTTACATTCCAAGATTCTCACAATTGCCTTTCCATCACTACAGACAATCTTGCAATGGGCACTCTTGTATGTGTCTACTTACAGGTATGCATAAGGAATTTGTTTTACTTTTTTGGAGGAAGATATACCCATGAGAAGTAGAAATGCCATCTTGTTGATGCGTATACTTAATTTAACTAAATACTGCCAGGCAACATTCTTGAATGACCACACTCTATGTACTTTCACCAATTAGATGATTTCTACCTCCCACAAGGCCATCAACGCTTCTTACCATCCATTCATTCTTGCCAATCTAAATGTTTAAAATGACTATTTATGGGCTGGGCGAGTTGGCTCATGCCTGTAATCCCAGCACTTTGGGAGGCTGAGATGGGTGGATCACCTGAGGTCAGGAGTTCAAGATCAGCCTGAACAACATGGAGAAACTCCATCTCTACTAAAAATACAAAAGAAAATTAGCTGGGCCTGGTGGTGAATGCCTATAATCCCACTACTCAGGAGGGTGAGGCAGAAGAATTGCTTGAACCTGGGAGGTGAAGTTTGCAGTGAGCCAAGATCACACCATTGCACTCCAGCCTGGGCAACAAGAGCAAAACTCTGTTTCAAGAAAAAAAAAAAGACAACTTACCATCATTTCATTTTTCAGTTCTACAATTGGTAAAAAATACACACATCTACTCACAACCCAATTAATATTTTGGGTTTTGTTTCCTGTAATTTCCCTGTTTATATTGGATATCTATTTTTCAATTTAGTGTTCTGTTTTCTTCTTTTTTTTTAAGTAAACATTGTATTTAGGATCGTTTTACATTTACATAAAATTTGTGAAGGTAGAACAGAGTCTCCATATACCTCCACACTTTATTTCTCCTACTGTTAACATATTATCTTTATATTGTGCATTTTGTATGGTGCATTTAATGAATATATGTCGACACTTTATTAAAAATTGAAGTACATCTTTATCTGTTTAAGGACCTCATGCAAGACTGTTTATTACATTATTAGTCATGTTTTGCTAGACTCCTTCGGCTGTGACGCTGTCTTAGATTTTTCTTCAATTTATATTCTGAACAGTTTTGAGTCCTGATCAGGAATTTTATAGCATTCACCCTTGACCTAATGTGACGTTAGAGCTATATCTGTTGTTATTGGTGATAAGCCATCCATATGACTTATCGCTGTTTCTGTTGAGCTTCACTACTTAGCTGAAGTAGTGTTTGGTCATTTTTCCACTGTGAAGTTACTTTGTTTTGCCCCTTTCCCTGTTGTACCCTGTGGAAACATGTCATTATGTGCAGCCTACACTTAGGGAATGGGAAGTTATGTTCCACTTGGTTGAGCCCAGAGCATCTACATAAATTTTTGTAATTCTTCTGCAAAACTACACACACCAATTTCCACATTGTTTGATTTCTACAACTATTTACTTATATAAGTATGAACTTAAGAATATTCATTTTTTACTTTGTAAATGATACGGACCTATACATGACACTACTACGCTTCTGCTCAAATTGTTCCACTTGGAGCCATTGGAAGCTCTTTCAGCTGGCTCCTCTATCTTTTTAACGTACTTATCATTTTGTGCACATTTTTGTTCTGAATTTCTGGCCCCCCAAAATATTTCTGGTTCATATTTTATTTTTTCCTACACCAGTCCTTGAGTCAGCCATTTCATGCAAAAGACCTGGTTTCTTTTACTGAAGAAAAGTATTAGAAACAAGATCTAGTTGTTACTTTATGTTCACATTAATATTCCTTGTCATTGCTTCTAGGCACTTTGAGCTGACAAAGCTAGGAAATGTATTTGTGTATGCCAATGTATGTATATGCACATATATAAATATTACTATATGTTAATATCTGTAATCTACATTCCGTTAAACATGAATTTATTCTGATATCTCTAACTCTAATCCATCACCACATAGACCACTCTAGCTTCCTTGTTTATCTGTAATTTGTCATTCCAGTAGTGAGAAATCTGTCTCCCACCATCAACCATCCATTTACTTGTTCCTTCAATATCAGTATAGATATTTCAAAATTGATAAACCCTCCTCCTATGGGAAACAATATAAACTAATCTTCTAGAGTCCACAGTCCACTCACTTTTAAAATAACATAGGCC
Source organism: Alouatta palliata (assembly GCA_004027835.1). NCBI lineage: Eukaryota > Metazoa > Chordata > Mammalia > Primates > Atelidae > Alouatta > Alouatta palliata. Next base: position 5,500 of record PVKV010004727.1, read on the forward strand.
TGAATTTTCCTTGCAATACTTACTCCTTAAATAAGATTTTCAATTTTTGTAATAAGTTACATATTTTTCATTTTTAACATTTACTCCTGGATCTCCCGATTTTCTAAATGAATTTTATTTTAATTTATTGTGGTTGATTCTTTATACTGTAAAATTCTGTGAGTTTTCACACATTCATAATTTCATTTACAAAAATGAAAAAAAAATACAGTATCATAATAAATTCACCATCCTCAAAAATCTCTTTGCTTTACCTACTCAATCTCCCCTTTTCCCTGTCACCCAGGCTGGAGTGCAGTGGCATGATCTCAGCTCACTGCAACCTCCACCTCCCTGGTTCAAGTGATTCTCGTGCCTCTGACTCCCAACTAGCTAGGATTACAGGTGTGTGCCACCATGCCTGGGTAATTTTGTATTTTTAGTAGAAACAGTGTTTTTAAGATTTATTCATGTTGCTTCAAAAATTAAAGCTCATTTTTAGTCAGTGAATAATATTCCATTGTATGAATAGAACAGTTCATTCTTTGACTTATTGAAGGGCATTTTGATTGCTTCCAATTTGAAGGGGGTGGGTGAGTAAGGGACTGGATAAGGTTGCTATAATCATTTGCAGGCAGGTTTTTGTGTGAACGTAAATTTTCAAATTATTTATGTGACTACCTAGGAGTGTAATTATACGTAATTGTATTATAAGACTATGTTTACCTTTGTAAGAAATTGCCAAACTGTTTCCCAAAGTTGTGGTACTACTTTGCATTCCCACTAGAAAAATGAGACCTTTGGTTGCTCTGTATCCTCACCATCAATATGTATTGTCAGACTTGGGATTTTAAAGCTTTTCTCATAGGAGTGTAGTGGCATATCATTATGGTTTTCATTTGCAATTCCCTAATTAAAAATGCTGATGAACATATTTTCATATGCATATTTGCCATCTGTATATCTTCTCTGGCAACTTATATGATCAAATCATAAGTAGGTATATATTTAGCTAATGTATTAATTGTACTATATGTCTAATTATTTCATTTTAAGACTTTGTTTTATATTTCTTATGCAAGTTCTTCATCAGATATATATTTCCAATATTTTCTCTGAGTCTTCAGTTTATCTTTTCATTCTCTTAATAGTATCTTTAGTTCAGCAAAAGTTTTTAAATTTTCATAAAGTCTGACGTTTCCATTTTTGGGCTTAATAAATTGTGCTTTTGGTGTTTCATCTAAAAACTCATCACCAAACTTGAGGTAACAAATCACATCTCATATTTTCTTCTGGATGTTTTGTAGTTTTGCCTTTCACGTTTAGTTCTGTAATCTTTTTGAGTTAACATCTTAGAAAAGTATAACAGTTTCCACCTAATTTCATATTTTACATATGGTTGTTCAATTATTACAGCATCAATTTTTGAAAAGACGGTATTTTCTCTATTGAATTGTCTTTTCTCCTATGTCAATGACTATACTTTTGTTGATAATTTTGTTGTGAACCTGTTTTTTTTTTTTTTGGTTCTGTCTGCTGTTGCATTCATTTCTGGATCTGTTTCTTAGCTAATACCATACTGTTTTTATTACCATAGCTTTGTAATAAGTCATGGAACCTGGTAATGTGAACTCTTGAACTTTGTCTGTTTTCTTCAATATTTTGTTGGTTCTTCAAGGTCTTATGTCTGTCCATATAAATTTTAGAATCTGTTTGTTGTGAATATCTACAAAATAATTACCGTGGATAGGGATAATATTGAATTCATAGAGAAAATTTATTTGGGATTATATTGAATCCATAGATGAAATTTGAAAGAATTGACATTTTTAATAATTAGTAGTTCTTCTAATCCATGTCCATGGACTATGTCCCATTTTTTTTAGATTTTCTTTTATTTCCCTCACCAGAGTTTTGTAGTTTTCCACATTTGTTAGATTTATATCTATGCATGTATTTATTAATTCTTTTATTGTATGTTTAAAATTCCAATCTTAGTAACATTGAAAAGCAATGTTAGGCTGAGTGCAGTGGCTCACGACTGTAATCCCAGCAGTTTGTGAGGCCAAGGCAGGCATGTTTTCAGTTTATGAGGTTTGATTTTTATAAAATTAATATAACTACTGACTTATTTTGATTAGTGTTAGTGGAGTATACCTTTCTCTGTCATACTAGTTTTAACCCATGTCACTGTGTATTTATTAATTGGGTTCTTATAGATAACATATAGTTGGGGATTTTCTTTTTTAAAGTAACCTGATTTCTATGACATTTGATTGATGTGCTCACCATTGACATTTGAAGTGATTATTAATATCAATGAATTAATAATTACCATATTTGAAACAGTTTTCTATTTCTGGCATTTATTTTTCTTTCTCCTTTCCCCTGATCTATTTTAGCCTTTACTTGTATGAATTTAGTATTTTATGATTCTATTACATCTTCTCTATTATGAAATATATTTTCTCTTCATTTAAAAAGTTTGTTTAGTAGCTTCTTAAGGAGTTCCAATACAAATTTAAATGAATAAAAGTCCACTTCTATTACTGCACATATCGTTTAGGCGAGCTGTAGCAGTTTATTCCCAGTGTCTTTCTTGAGATACTTAACGATATTGCTGTTATTCCTGTTGGTTATTCATATGTTTTATCATCCATTGCATTGGTGCTATTATGACTTTAACAAACAATTATTGTTTTGATCAATTAAGAATAAAAAAGGATAGGCCAGGTGCAGTGTCTTATGCCTGTAATCCTAGCACTTTGAGAAGTCAAAGTAGGTGGATCACCTGAGGTCAAGAGTTCAAGACCAACCTGGCCAATATTGTGAAACCCCATCTCTACAAAAATACAAAATTTAGCCAGGCATGATGGCAGGTGCCAGTAATCTCAGCTACTTCTGGGGCTGAGTTGGAAGAATCCCTGAAACCTGGTAGGTGGAGGTTACAGTGAGCTGAGATTGTGCCATTGCAAGTTACCCTGGGCAACAGAGCAAGACTCCATCTCAAAAAAAAAAAAAAAAAGAATAAAAGAGATACATATTGTTTTACCTTCATTCACTACTTCATTGGCACTCTTCTTTCAGTAGTTTTTGACTTATTTTTTTTCTTCTTAAAAACTTATTTTAGTATTTCTTATAAAGCAGATCTGTTGGCAATTACTTCTTTCAGTTTTTGTTTAAGAAACTATTTCTTCTTCAAATTTGAATGGTAATTTCATTGAATATCAAATTTTATGTCAGTATTTTTTTTCAGCACTTTAAATATTTCACGTCCTCCCCTTACTTGCATGATTACTGATGAGCAGCCCACTGAAATTCCTATCCTTGTAACCTTTCTACATAAAGTGTTTATTTTTTTTGGCTTTGTTGAAGATTTTGTGTATGTTTCCACAAACAACTTTCTGCAGTTTGAATATAACATTCCTAGGTGTGCATATATATATATATATATATATATATATATATATATGTGTGTGTGTGTATATATATAATTTATATATGTATAAATTATACTTGCTATTCTCTGAACATCCTAGATCAGACATTGCTGTCAGTGTTAATTTTGATAAGTTCTAAATTACTATTTCCTCTTTTTATTCTTATTTAAATATTTCATATTTATGTTACATCTTTTGAGATTTTTCCCATAGTTCTTGAATGTTTTGTTCTACTTATTTTTGTCCGTTTTTTTTTTTGTGTGTGTGTGTGTGTGTATGTGTATGTGTATGTGTCTTTCATTTGAGAAGTTTCCATTGAAGTATCTTCAAGTTTCCTGATTCTTTCCTTGGCCATCAAAGATATCCATCATTTCTATTAAACATTGTTTTGCTTTAATTTCTAGCATTTTCTTTTTATTCTACATTTTTCTGTATTTCTACTTATTTACACACTTGTTCTTGCCTGTCATTTACTGTTAGAGTCTTTTTCATATTAATCATAGCTACTATAAATTATCTTACTAATAATTCCAAAATCTATGTCATATCTGAGCCTGGTTTCATGCTTGCTTTGTCTTCTCAGACTGTTGTTTTTCCTTGTCTGTTGGCATACCACACAATTTTTTTTGTTGTATCCCTTCCTGACGTTGGATGTCTCTACAAATTCCTTTTCAGAAAGAGTTTGTATCTGTCAGCACTTTTCAAGTTGCAATCCACTGAAAACATATCTGACCCTTGTTGATGTCCTAGTAATTTAGGCATGGAGGGAAGTATTCCATAATCCTATGATTAATTTCCAGTCTGTATTGTGAATTTTTGACATTAACAAATATTTCACAGTTCTTCCTCCCCCAATTAATATGAGAAAGAGTCTAGAGGTGTCTGGTGTTAGATAAATACCCTTTCCCTAATTGGGCTAGGGCTCTAATAAAGTCTTTTTAAAATTAAGTTAGAACTTTAGAATATTTATTTATTTATTTATTTATTCATATTCTAATCAATGTTTTATTAGAATTTTAAACTTATTGGTACAAATATCTGCTAAATTCTTGCTTAAGTTAATTATTAGACACTTAATAGTTTTCATTGATATTAGGATAGGTATATTTTTACAATTTATATTTTCTAGTTGATTAGAGATATGTTACCAGAATTTGTAAGCCCCCATGCTTCATCTAGAAAATTTGTCAAACACTTTTACTTGTTTTATTAGTTTGTTTCCTAACTCTGTTGATTTCTTTAATTGAGATATTGTGAGCTAATAAAGAGTGTGCAGTCTTCCTCTTCCAATTCTCACAAAACTTTTCTTTGTTTTGCTAGTACTGACAGTACAAATAATTCAGTGACAGTAGACATTGTTCTCTTGCTCTCAAAGAATGAATCTAAAACTCATAAAATATCTCCAATAAGTATAATGTTTGCTATATTTTCTTTTTGGTGTTTAATTATTACCAAGTTAAACAATTCTCTCCCAGTCTTTATTTGCTAAATACTTTAAGTCACAAAAAAAGTATTAAAATTCATAATTTATTTACATTATTTGAAACTACTATAAGGCTATATGTTGTCCATTAATTTTCTAATTTATATTATTAGGTTTTCTGATGTTATCAGAGCCTTGTATTTCTGCAATAAATGCTGCTTAATCATGGCATTTTATTATTTAATACACTGTTAAAGTCACTGTTTCACTGCATACTTTTTAATATGCAAGGATTCAGTTGAATCCATAATCCTTCACTTATATTCATAAGTAAAATGGGTTTCTGATTTTCTTTATTATAATGTACATAAAACAATACAACTTCTTAATTATACTTTGCTATACACTGCATTCATGCTAGGTTTTTCATATAGCTCTGAACTTAGGACTTCATTTCTTTGCATTCTGGGTATATATTTTCATTTTACATCTTATTTTTCTTAATTATCTTGGATAGTAGATATATCACAATTCAGTTCACATTAAAACATTCAATTAATTAAGTAATTAAAATTTTGAGTAAACTTAATTGTGGTCTGCCTATAAAAAGGCATTTTCTATTAGCAGTGCATTTTTCCTCTAAAATAAATGGATAAGAGAAGTTTAGTTATTCAGTGTAATTGTAAATAAAGGCATGGCTTTTAGCAATTCACTGCCTTCACAAGAATTTAAAACAACTAATGAAACAACAGCTCCCTCAGGATTGGTCAATAATTGTGAATTTTAAGTAGAAAGTTTAATCAACATAAATTTCCCCTCAAGAGGGGCCACTGATATAATATATAGCCATAGTGATTATCAAATACCACCCCAAAAAATTATTCTTGGGGATTTATATTCTTTTTTTGAAACTATGGCTTGCCTTTTGGCCTACTTCATCCATAGTGGAAGGTGACAGAATCATGTGATCCAAGTATTTTTGTCAATACCGTCCTAGGATTTTGTCTATAATATTCTTTAAACATAGTCTGGATAACAAAATTGGACAACTCTAAAGTCATGGCCATTGCAAGACACTTAAAATATTGTCACTAAAAGTCTGCCAGAGACATCATTTATTTCTATATGAGAGTAGCACTTCAGATAAAATAGCAGTTTTCTTTATAATGATTATACTTGTGCTCTAATCTGAGGTGGAGAAGTAAAAAAGGATAAAAATCACCAATAGTACACTCTTACCAACATAATCTTGGCAGTAAATAAGAGGGTTAAAGGCAAAAGGAGTAAGAACCCATTGAATACAAGTCTTTAGGTACTTGAAACTGTATTGAACTACACAACTAACTCTTGTCTGGTAAATTCAGGCTTTCAGAACTTTTAGTATGAAAGAGTTCATCTGATTATGCAGGAAAATATGTATCTATCATTGTTATCAAAAGAAATGCATTAACAAGAAAAATTAATTTTAGTGGAACCAACACATTAAAAAGAGAAATACACAAGAAACAGTTAAAGTAACCTTTAATCCATTAGATGTTTTAGTAAACTCATCTGTTTTTCTGGCTAATTTTTGCTCACAATTTTAAGTTTACTCAATTTTCTTTTCCAAATTGGACTTAATATTCTGAAAATATTTAAAGATGTTTTACTATTTTTTTCTGAATTTGCAGACTAAATTAAAATGCACAGATACTTTATTTGTGTATATTTACACACAGCAGAAATTTTTTAGAAACTTTATTAGATATAAAAGTGTAATTTTTACTGACCCTATATGCTTCATCTAGTTCTTTTATGTCTCACCAACATATGGAAAAACAGTATTTTTCACTTTTGTTCTGAGATACACTTTAAAAAAATGTAGGTGTCAATTGTAATTTTGTGATGAACTTCAAAATTGACATAGGGAGAAAATATATGCAGTAAAAATATGTGTTGTCCAGATAAATAGTAACTTAGGCACAATGAAAATGAAAAAAAAATACTTGTTCAGGTTTACATAGGACATGTAATATTTCATTGTTTATTGTTCCTATTTAACTGTGGATATAAACAGTGATTATGATAAATTTAGTTCTCAAATTAACAATAGGATTAAGAAACAGAAAAGAAATTTTTGTGATATTATTTTACAATGATGCATCTCTTTCTCTTCCAGATTTCAAACTCAAACCTAATGACCTTTTTTCATAATTCAATGCTCATATTAGATATAATGCATACAAAATATTTGGAGAATGCAAATCTAATAATAAGTCATCCACAAATTCTAATGAAATTGTTTATCATCCTCATTATATAGTAGTAGCAGTGGTGGTAGAATAGTCTTACTTAAAGCATTTAATATAGTAACAGTACTACCAAAAGGAAATTAACACTCGAGATTTTTTATAACACTTTATTTTAGACACAAGTATGCATACATATTGTCAGAAAATAAATGAAAATGTTTTATCATGTTAAAACCTAGATAATTTTAAAATATGGTATTCTAACAGCGTATACATTTTTAGTATTATTGTAGAAATGAATTCTTGACTCAGATTTGAATGAACTTTTTTTATGCAAAGTAAATTATATACAAGAGTAGAGGTCATTCTTCTCTATTGATATTATTGCTCCCGTAAAAGAGAAATTTAAATGCAGTCATTTTCTTGACTCCTAATAAATCAATATAATTTCATTTTTTAAAAGTGGGATAGTATGAGAGCTAAACATAGCCTTTAATTGCTACCTTTAATTTAAAATTAATTATATAAATACTATAAACAGAATAATCTCACACTCTAACATTCTCCAAATTTTTCCTATAAAAATATTTATTTCTTTTAAAAGTTCTCTATTTTTCCATTATAAATAATATAAATACTTATCTATAACTACATATACCTAGACTTATTGTTGTTTTTTAATAACCCTTTCCTGTTTTTCAATTTGTAATATTCTGCTCATATTAATATTTTAATATATTTTATATGATATAAATAATACAGCCACAAATAAGTATGTACATGTGTGTATATATATGCATGCAAGTGTGTATATATATATGTTTGTATATATATGTGTCTGTCTATGTGTATGTGTTTGTCTATAAATATTTCCTTTCCTCCAACTCATTTGAGCTGGATAATTGACAAAATTCCCAGTTGGGTTGTTTAATCTGGTTCCCATCCCGACTGCCCCCAAATTTAAAGCAAATCAAGAGGATGATCATAAGAACTTTGACTTCCAATGACACGAACATGAAGACAAGGATGAAAATAAGCTTGACTTATCTGTCATAATTCATATTTTTTCAATGATGACTTTTTTTTTTACCTTCTGCTGACAAGGAAAAAAAAATGTGTTTGGTTCCAACATTAAAGAACATATTTCATTTACAGCCAGGCAGGCTTGAAATTCTTCATTTTAAATCTCTACTGAACTTTAGAGAAACCTTTAAAAACTCAATTACATTTCTGCTAGGTTTTTACCCCAGCCCTCAGAGTCCAGAATTCTAATGCCCAGAAAAAGCAACAAGTCTTAAAAATCTACAAGATCATATGAAAGTCTTAAACGAGAGCTATTTCCACAACTTTGATGGCCAAAAATATGAACAGGATTCATGTCCTTGCTAGAAAATGTTGAATGATATTCAAATGAAAATGGTTACTGATTGCCCCACATGGACCAATCCTCTATTCCTAGATAACATGTTAGATTTTCTTTTTTAAGAATGTGCACTATTAAATTGGAAACTTACCAGATTAGTATTTTAAGGATCAATTCTCAAAAGCACTAATCAGAGTAACATTAGGGTAGACAAACTTCTGAGCCATTGCTGATTTTAGAGAACATTTTCTAAAAGACAATTTAGAGCCACAATTTCATATGGATATTATACTTTTATTATTAGCTGAATTTAGAATATGGAAAAAAAATTCCTTTTTAATTAAAACAAGTAATTTTTGTGAAATAACTAATCATAGAAATCTTCCAAAAAGTGTAATTAATCACACAAGGGCATCCTTTGTCCATAATTTACGTACTATTTCCTTAAAACATTAATTAAGAAGCAGTTACATTTAGTTCATCTCTAAATAAAGTATATAAGGCTTGGAATTTTGGAAGTAAAATTAAAAAGTATTAACAAATACATGGTAAATAATCTCTCTGAAGATAATATATTTCTCAGTAAAAGACTTAATTCCATTTATATAAAATATAATTCCAACATTTAGAAAAATTCAATATGTGAAATTAGGTCAAGAATTTGTCCTCAAAATTTCTAATCTTTTCACTAATTGTTCAGATTTTTTAGCATTGTCTGCCTCTACAGATGTAGAAAGAGTACATTATAAAAAATATGTTAAAACATGATCACTTTATTAAGGTAATTTTAATGTTTCATGGTATGAGAATATACGAACAATTTAAATAAACTTTAGCTTCGTGCTCATAACAACAAAAACATCAGTAAGTCTTGTATGTTAGTCAGGATTCTCCAAAGAAACAGAACCAATAAAGAAGATATAGATGATAAATCTATGAATAAAAAGACATTTATTACGAGGGAATTTGTTTGTGTGATTACAAAGGCAGAGAGTCCCATAATAGGACATTGGCAAGCTGGAGACCCAGGAAAGCCAGTGGCGTGGTTCCAGTCCAAACCCAAAGACCTGAGAACAAGAGACAGTCTTGGTTTAACTCTCAGACACACTATACAGGTCTGACAAAAAGAGTCCCTGATGTAAATCTTAATCTGAGTTCAAAGGCCCAAGAACCAGGAGCTCCAATGTCTGAGAACAGGGGAAGATGGATGTCATAGTTCTAAGAGAGAGACAGAGTGACTTTGCCCTTCCTCTGCTTTTCTATTCTATTCATGGATTGGATGATGTCCACCCAAACTGGCCAATCCCTTTCAGATACACCTTCACAGACACACCTAGAAATAATATTTTACCACCTATCTTGTCATTCTTTATCTTAGTCAGGTTGACACATAAAATTACCCATCATATTTTCTTCTTATTTTCACCTGTACAAGTGAATTTTTACCTGTGTAAAAAGCACTGGTGTTAGTAACCAAGTTTATTCCAGTTAATCTTCACATAAAAAATCAAACAACACTCAGATAAAAGCTTTTCCCATAAGTCAATATTAATATCCAAAGATAATCTTTATCATCTGATTTTCTTTTTCTCTCATAAACATGTATGGACAATTTAGAAGGATTAGCCGCTGAGCAATGGGCTGGCAATATATATGTGAATACCAATCTTATCCTTAAGTGACTCATAGCCTCGTAGAAAAGACAAATTTCTTAGATAGAAATCAAAATGTATCGGGTACAGTGACAGATATTTTCAAACAGTAGTGGGAGCTGTTCTTAAAAAGAGAAAGAAAGATAAGTGAAAGACCTTCATATTAGGGAAGGCATCTCATAGACTGTGATGGCAGAGCTGTGTCTGAAGAATAAAATTTAGCTTGGAAATTATGTGAGACAAGTATAAAGCACTCCAAAAGTCAATGTATGGATTTGGGAAACAAAGAAGTGTGTAGATAACTATAACATGTCTAGTGTTATAACATAAAATGTTCGGCAGTGTTTTCAGGAATAAAACAAGGGATGCTGGAAGAAGAGAGTTTGGCAGAACCTCTTAAGCATAGTTGGGAACTCAATGTCGATCCTACACTTGACAAACAGCTGCAAAAAAAAATTTAAAAAGAGTAAAATCACTCTTTTAATGGTTACTTCCCCTCTTTCTAATTACTCTAGGAAGAGCGCTATGAATGAAACAAGGTAAGAGACAGGGAAATAATCAGAAGAATGATCTCGTAGTCCAGGCATGGCTTTTTAAAGAGAGAATGTATTACTTGGGCAGCCTTGATGATAGAGAAAGCTGATTATTTTCTGGTTTATTCTTTAAATCATCATGATTTCAAAGAATTATAAGTGGCTTCATCTTTTACAAATGTAATGTAATGATTAAATAATGTAATTTACTAAAATATAATTTTATTTTTACCTAGTGGTAGCATATATGGTCATACAAACCTCTCAACAGTTTTCTGGTACACCATTCAGCATAGACGAGGCTTAAAAGTTACAAATTATATTCTTAACCTTTTCTGCAGATAGACTTTGTGTTGTGATTTGGATTCTATCTTATCTGGTTCATAGGCGACATGAATTTGAGACCATTTCAAGTGAGATGTTCAGAAAAGACATGAGTGTCATGCAATAGGCCCGGAGCAGTGGGGTTTTGGATCTGATAATTATAGCAGTGGCTTCTCTATTCCAAGATTATGACCAGTGGAGTATGACTCAGGGGCCAACATTTAATTCAACAGTGTTCTGACTGAAGCAGAAGCAGCACATCTTTTGAGAGGTTGGTACTATGGATAGGAACATTGCTTCAAAAGTCATTCCTGAAAATAAAGGTTATACCTATTCCTCAAGCCTTTGGTACTTTTTACAAGTACACGATTCTCTTTATGAAATAAATACATTTTGGTAAAATAGCTAAGAGAGTTTATATTATCTGAATGTGGATGCGTGGACCCTGAATAACAGTCAAACTAGATCCTTCTTTAAAAGCCGATCCCCAATTTAATTTGGAGCAGCAATGTACCCAGCTTTAAAATTACAGTCACCAGGCTCTACTGCAATTATGATGGCCCTGTGACACAATGAGAGCCGACTGGGCACAAGTGTGAATCCGCTGGGAATTTGGCAAAACTTTTGTGTTTCTAATACACCTGTCTCCTATTGCTCTTTGCGTTATCTATTTTAACCTCTTTTCCTGCAGGAAATTCTGTCTTAATGGCTGAATCTGTAACAATTGTCATATGGCCCAGCAGGAAAAGGCTAAGCGAAGTAGAGAAATCTTGGGCCTGTCAGCTTTGGGCCACTGAATCAATGCAATGATCTTTTCCCTCTATACTTCTGAGGGAATCAGGGGAAAAAAAGAATCTTTAAAAAGCTAATATCAGATTTTCTGTCACGTATAGCTCATAGCAAAGACAATTATTTATCGGACATCAGAATTTTCTGTTTAACAGATGGGTCTTAGTTGCAAATAACAGATGCTGACTCTGGATGAATAAGCAAAAATTGATTCAGTAAAAGAATATTAGGGAGTTCAGAAAATTATGAAGAGAGACAGAAAACACATTTCAGGAACTGTGCCTAAGGACATATATCAAAAATGATGCAAAGAAAACACAAATGCTGTTTTTGTTGCCCAAAGAAATTTCTTTGTCAAGCACTCAATCTTTAAATCAACAGAATACCAGACTATTTATGCCTATTGCCACAAGATCCAAAAATGTGACCATTACCTATGACAGGTGTCATGAAGCCTTCATCGAGTTGCTCATTTTCTAACTTAAATTTGGAGCGTTTCTGATACGAAGGTCTTCTGTTACAAGCCTTTGTACTAGTCAACAATAATGTAAGAAATTTCTATTTCTGGATTTTACTTTTGTGTGCAAGGCCATAAAGCTTACATTTGCCAATTATAGCCAAGGATGTGCAATCTGCTGGTAGTCAGAAACATGACAGGTTCTCACCACACTGGTTATGATTCTTTTGTCTTTAGAGTGACAGTAAGTATATGAGCCAATTCGCGGTTAGGTTAAGAATAATGTAAGTACTGGTATTCATGATCTTAAAATAATACTGATATATTTTAAATCTGTATGTAATGTATAAATTATTAAATATTGAAAAACATAATAATAGATATAAAAATATATGCATACATACATGATCACAAAAATCTAAGCCCCTCAATTATGTACAAGTTATTTAATGCAAGATAGTGACTTTAGCCCAGGTAGACATAATCAAATTACAATAGGTGATGTGAACTCACATTTTTTCTCATCTTTATCAATTCGCACAAATTAGCACTGATGAGTGGATTAGTGGAAAAATACAGGAGTGGGAACACTTTAATTATTCTTAGATACAATGTAATTCTAATAATAATCAATCATACTTCATGACAGCTATCTGAATTGCAAAGGTCTTATTTAAACGAAATGGTTAGTGCTTATAAGGCCATGAGTTAGTATGTTTATATATTTAGATAAAATATTTTTATAATACCCATCTAACAATTAGGGATAAAGACCTTGGTATAGTTTGGCTGTGTCCCCATTGAATCTTATCTTAAATTGTAGCTTCCATAATTCCAACATGTTGTGGGAGAGACCCAGTGGGAGATCACTGAATCGTAAGAGTGATTCAATGATCATACTGTTTCCCCCATACTCTTCTCATAGTAGTGATTAAACCTCGTCATGTTTAACAGTTTTTATACATGGTTTCCCTGTTTACTTGGCTCTCATTCTGTCTTGCCTGCCACCATGTAAGATGTGCCTTTCATCCTGCCATGATTGTGACCATGACAGTGAGGCCTTCCCAGCCATGTGGAATTGCAAGTCTATTAACCTGTTTTTCTTTATAAATTACCCAGTCTTGGGTATGTCTTTACTAGCAGTATGAAAAGACACTAATACAGTAAACTGGTACCAGGAGTGGAATACTGTTGCAAAGATACCCCAAAATGTGCAAAAGATTTGGAACTGGGGAACAGGCAGAGGTTGGAGCAGTTTGGAAGTCTCAGAAGAAGATAAGAAAAATGGGAAAGTTTGGAACTTCCTAGAGACTTGTTGAATCACTTTAACAAAATCTTGATAATGATATGGACAATAAAATCCATGCTGAGGAGGTTTCAGATAGAAATGAGAAACTTGTTGGGAACTGCAGCAAAAGTGACTCTTGCTATGTTTAACAAAGAGATTGGCAGCATTTTGCCCCTAACTTAGAAATTTGTGGAACTTTGAACTTGAGAGAGATGATTTAGGGTATCTGGCAGAAAAAATTTCTAAATGGCAAAGTACTCAAGAGGTGACTTGGGTGCTGGTAGAAGAATTCAGTTTTAAAAGGGAAACAGAGCATAAAAGTTCAGAAAATTTACAGGCTGACAGTGTGGTAGAAAAGAAAATCCCATATTCTGAGAAAAAATTCAATCTGATTGCAGTAATTTGCACAAGTAATGAGGATCTAAATGCTAATCACCAAGACAATGGAGACAGTGTCTCCAGGGAATATCAGAGACATTGAAGGCAAGCCCTCCCATCGCAGGCCTGGAGGCCTAGAAGGAAAAAAGGGTTTTGTGGGTCAGACCCATTGCCCCACTTCTGTGTGTAGCTAAGGACTTGGTGCAATGTGTCCCAGCCACTCTAGCCATGGCTGAAAGAAGACAAGATACAACTTGGGCTGTGGATCCAGAGGGTGCAAACCCCAACAAAGCCTTGGCAGCTTCCATGTGGTGTTGAGCCCAGAGGTCCACAGAAGTCAAGGTTTGAGGTTTGGGAACCTCCACCTAGATTTCAGAGGATGTATGGAAATGCTTGTACGTCCAGGCAGAGGTGTGCTGCAGGGGCAGGGCCTTCATAGAGAACTTCTGCTAGGGACATAAAAAAGGGAAGTGGGGAGTTTAAGCTCCAACATAAGTTGGCACTGGGGTGCTGTCTAGGGGAACTATGTGAAGAGGGCCGTTGTCCTCCAGATTTTAAAATGGAAGATCCACTGAAAGCTTTCACTGTTTACCTAGAAATGCTGCAGACAGCCCAGGCAGTCAAAACAGCTGGGAATGGGGCTGTACCCCACAAAGTCACAGGGCTGGAGTTGCCCAAGACCATGGGGATGTACTTCTTGCATCAGCATGTCCTGGGTGTGAGACAGGGAGTCAAAGGAGATCATTTGGGGGCTTTAAGATTTGATTGCTAGGTTGGGTGTGGTGGCTCACACCTGTAATCCAGCACTTTGGCAGGCTGAAGTGGGCAGATCACAACGTTAAGAGACTGAGACCATCCTGGCCAACATGGTGAAAACCTGTCTCTACTAAAAATACAAAAATTAGCTGGATGTGGTGCCACACACCCGTAGTCCCAGCTACTTGGGAGGTTGAGGCAGGAGAACTGCTTGAGCCCAGAAGGTGGAGGTTGCAGTGAGCCGAGTTTGTGCCACTGCCTGATGACAGAGTAAGACTCTGTCTCAAAAAAAAAAAAAAAAAAAAAGACTTGATTGCCCTACTAAATTTCAGACTTGTTTGGGGTCTTTAGCCCCACTGTTTTGCCCATTTTTTTTCCCATTTGGATTGCATGCATTTATCCAATGCCTGTACCCTCATTGTATCTAGGAAGTAACTAACTTGCTTTTAATTTTACTAGCCCATACATGTAAGGGTCTTGCCTTGTCTCAGATGAGACTTCGGACTGTGGACTTTTGAGCTAATGCTGAAATGTGTTAAAACTTTGAGGAACTGTTGGGAAGGTATAATTAGTTTTGAAATGTGAAGATGTGAGATTTGGGAGGGATCAGGGATGAAATGATATAGTTTGGCTGTGTCTTAACCCAAATCTCATCTTGAATTATAGCTCCCATAATCACCATGTGTTGTGGGAGGGACCCAGTGGGTGATAATTGAATCACAGGGCTGGTTTTCCCCAACTGTTCTCATGGTATTGAATAAGTCTCACAAGATTTGATGGTTCTATAATGGTTTCCTCCCTCTGCTTGGCTGTCATTCTCTCTTGCCTGCCACCATGTAAGACATGGCAATAGAACTACAATTGACATTGTTTCTTCAGTCTTAGGTCAAATCCTAGAGTTCTAGTATCTGAAAATAAATTTTGCAGATTCATAGAAAATGTGACAAATGAAAATAACTCAGAATTACATTATGATGCTGATTTAATAGTTTCCAACTTTGTTTTAAAATCTTACATTCACAGAATATCCTCTTTACCTAAGGAATAAGCTCCACATTTCTCTGATGGAAAGTCTTTACATTTGATTTTATAAGCAAGAATAATTAAATAAGTACCAATATTCTACTATATTATAACATTTTAAAAGAAATTACGGAATGATATTGGCCAAAATCAAAATCACTTTTAAGTATAAAATTCACTGAAAAGTAACATAGAAATGGATTTATATTCCTGAAAATATGAAGCCTTTATATTCATAGCTGGTTGACAAACAGGTTTACTGCTAGTTGTAATTGTGTTAAATCGTTTTTAATGTTTTTTCTTTTTATTTTCTATTGTTTAATTGTTAATATGTAAAGTTTTAAAAAGATTTTTACTCAGAAGTCAGGATTAATTTGGGTTAATAGACTTACAGATACATATTGCTGTCAGAGAGAATTAGCATATGAAATGTATGTTTTAAATACAGTTTTGTAAAAAAGGGTTTTGTACCTAAGCACTGTGGCATGTGCCTGTAATCCCAGATACTCAAGAGGCTAAGGTGAGTGGATCCCTTGAACCTAGGTGTTTGATTCCAACCTGGCTGCCCCACATAGAAAGAGTGCTGTTTCAAAAAAATAAAATACAATTTAAAAAGTATTTTGCCCAAACCTTTTGATGCTGAAATTTGAAACTCATATGTCCCTTATAAGTATGCAAGAATGGGCCTTTAACTTATTCATGAGGAAAATTTCTAGTTTGGTTGAAGGTAATATTTTACTCTTAACAGGAGTGTGTTTTCATTCATGCATGTGTCAAACTCCTCAAGTTTTAATAAGGAGGGGACATCAATTTGACAATTTATGTATAAATATGTGAATAAACTTTCAACAGCAATCAACAATATTAACTCTGTGCTATCTCTAGAGAATCATACATCATGCCTATGTATTTCAGATTCTATTAAATGATGTTTCAAACGACCACATCATATATATAGTAAAAATGTACTTTAAAAATAACCTTACATCGTTTTGCCCTTCAATCTCAACTATTCTAATTGGGGAAAATATGCTTACAGTTTTCATCTTAAAATATTTTACAAACATGTATACATTTATGAATTAAATATATGAGGTTAAACCATATTAATTTAGAAATATTTAATTATGACATGAAATTAGCAAATATATATTGAGAAATGTACTTTCTTAATAAAATAAATGTTATTTATTTTTGGTGCTTCTTGAAGCTAGGGTTTTCTTTCTTCAATAGTGTGTTTTGATTAATTAATATTATGTCTCTATTATTTAGAATTTGTTTAATCAGCTATATAAAATATTTTCGTAGGATATACAATATATTATTTACTCAGTTCTTAATTTATGTACATCTATGCTATTTTATATATTTTTAACATTGCAAACAGATCTACAGTTATTACCTTTATAGATGCTAATATGTAGACATGTAGAAATAATTCTACGATATATTCAAATAGATAAAAGTGGTACATATATTTATTCTTACTCTACCTTATGTCTGTGAATTAAGTTTCACCACCTGAAGGCTACACATCTGGCCCACATAATCCCAGCACCTTGCTGAGTTGCTTCACGGAGTTATGCTTCATGTTATGTGCCCATTGTTAGGTGTACTCATGAGAAATAGCATCATGGAATGTGGTAATGCAGCCAGTGAAACAAATGCTGTCACTGCATAATCCTCTGGTAATTTGCAGTATTTTTCATGTAACTTATTTTATTTTTGACTTATCTCTAATGATAATGTATAAAATTCTCTAAGAGATTAATTATGAATTCCATATTTGAAAAGTTTTAATTCCATGGTTTTCTATTTTAGTTTGTAAATCAAAATAACAGCTGAAGTTCAGTTAAAATAATTATGTTCCTCCCTGTGATGTGTAAGCTTGTTTTTTTTTTGTTTTGTTTTTTTTTTTTTTTTTTTTTTTTTTTTTTTTTTTTTTTTTTTGCTTTACTAATTTGGTCAATACTTTTTTAAATACTTAAATTATTATTCACATAATATGCTTATTTATTTCTAGAGTATTTTAGAAAACCACAGAGTGATTTATAATATAAGGTCATGAACAAAACTGAAATCTTAATTTTATAATACCTACATCTCCTCTTAGTGTGTTAAATAGCACATTTTATACCTAGGAGCCTATTTACAATTTAAGATAAAATAACAAAGTGTCATTTCTCCTGAAAAGTGACACAAAGAACAACCAAAATATATGGATGAGAAAAGCTCTTTGCATGTATAAATACATTCCAAATGATGTATAATACATTTGCTACTCATGAGGATAGTTTGCTCCTCAATATTCTCAAAGCCCTGTAAATCTAAATGTAAATTAATATAAAATGAGAAGGATCTTAGAAACCATTTCTGCTTAATAATAACTATATGTAATATGTTGTTCATTCAGGCTAATTATCAAAAAACTCAAGAGAACATTTGGATAATAATTCCTCCAGCATTATTTAAAGGAACAAATAAGAATCCCCAGAAGGCATGAGAATTTTGGAAATTATAAATGGATTTTCTAAAGTACTGTATATTTTCCTTAGAAAAATTTATAACCCTTGGCTCTTCAAACTTCAACTACATATTCTAGTTACATGAAAAAGTGCATTCTAGTATTCTAAATTATATAATTAGCATTAGTGATAGTAGCTTTTAAAAAATACAATCCAGTTTACCCATATGTATAATGAAATAGTAACCTTAAAAAAGTTTAAAAACAAAACAGATGTAAAGAAAAAATAGACATTAATGAATATGAATGTGATTTACTTAATCTATCCAAAATTCATTAATATATTTGAGTGTTGATTTTGTGCCAGGCATTGTTTAGAAACTGGCATACAGAACTGAACAGAACTGATGAAAATATCTTCCTTGATATATCTTAAGTTCCAGTTTCCTTAAAAAGCAATATGCATAAAAGTTGCTGAGAAAGTGTTTTTTTAATTAAAATAAAGAATAGTAGGATAGAATGTAGCAGGCTATTGGTCTGGAGAATAGGAAAGGTGAAGGAGTTATTCACCAAGAGAAGGTATTGAGAGCTGTAGGTCTATGTTGGGTATGGGGTGTGGGAGACTGAAAATTATGTATATGGAGTGTGATATTTTTACTCTGAGATGCTATGATCCCAGCTAAAAGAAAAAAACTAAAGTAGACAATGTTTGAGTTTTAATTTAATTTTTTAAAAATTTTACATAGCTTCTATAGTATCTTATTTTTTTATTATACTTTAAGTTCTGGAGTACATGTGCAAAATGCGCAGGTTTGTTACCTAAGTATACACGTGTCATGGTGGTTTGCTGCATCCATTCCCCCGTCATCTACATTAGGTATTTCTCCTAACGTTAGCCCTCCCCAGTACCCCCACCCCCTGCTATCCCTTCCCTAGCCCCGCTACGCTCCGACAAGCCCCATTGTGGGATGTTTCCCTCCCTGTGTCTAGGTGTTCTCACTGTTCAGCACCCACTTGAGTGAGAACATGCAGTGTTTGGTTTTTGGTTCTTGTGTCAGTTTGTTGAGAATAATGGTTTCCAGATTCATTTTTAATCTCTGATATCTACAAATCAATTTCACTGATCAAACAGTGTAGGTGCTATCCATCTACTGCTTCAAAATGAACCATTTCATACCGTGTTTCTTCTTCTTTACATGACATTTTTTGAACACACACACCTTTTAGCTCAATTAACCTCCAAATCTTAAGGCACATTTTACTTTATTATTTCTGTTTCATAAAAGCAATCTCTTCATTCAAATTATCTTCACTTCTTATAAAATCTATATCATTTTAAGTTCTCAAGACAATTAGAGTTGTTTTTAATAAAAGGAATTTAATCAAGTACTTTTCCTGGATTTTTTTGTGTTTTGGGTTTGGGGATGATATATGTAATGATTAGATTCAAAGAACTTGATATTTTTATAATGAATAATAAAAGATAAATAAACTTTAAATGTGTAATTTTAAAATATACTTTAATTGCTTAATCTGTGTCTAAAGCTCTCGTAAAGTTCTAAATTCTTAACTTTAAGGTGACTCAACAAAAAAGGTTATCTTAAAGTGTAAGAAGTTTCATTTTCTACTAATTGTATTTCTCTGTTTTCTTTTTCTTATATTATTAATAATAGGTTAAGTTGCCACTGTTTTGAAATACGTATTTTTATTAAAAAATAAAGAGTAAATCACTTACACAGTGAAGGAAACAAAGAGTGTTACTGATAAACATTTAATAGGACATATTTACATTAAAATTTTTTGTCGTTATCTAAAATTCAAATGTAACTCTTTTTTTTAATTCTGAAAACCCTAGAAAATGTCATATCAAACTACACAAAATTAAGCGAAGCTTTAACATATGACCACTTTATAATTTGACAGTGCAATGTATGCAAATATGAAGTCTAATTTATATTTTTTTCTGAAAAATAAAATCCTGAATAAATAGTGTATCTGCATATATTGTTCAATCTGTTTAAAAAATCTATCAAAGGCCTAATAAAATTAGTACTTTGAATCTGAACTTGTTAAAATACACAACTGTTATAGCTTTTTAAAAGTATGTGTACCGCTTTATGATTTACTCCACTGCTTTTAAAATTTCATGATTCTATTTTATAACAACATATAACTGATTCATTCATTCAACAAGAAATACTCACTGAGCATCTACTATGTCTCATCACAAGTCCAATGCTCCACTCATGGCCTCCTGCTTCAAATATAAGTGTATAACTGAGCAGATCTCCTTATTTGAACTAGAGCTAGGGAAGAAAATCACCCTCCTGTATAAGCTTTGAAGCCAGTCATGATCTGAATTCTGCACTCCCACAAAAAAAGATATGTTGAAGTCCTAACTCCTGACCCAAATAGACATGAATAGACGGATGATAATGTGAGCAGACACAGGATGAACTCCATGTGAAGTCAGAGGCAAATATATATATTATGCTTCTTGGCACAAGCCAAGGAAATGTCTAATGCAAGTGGAAACTGGAAGAAGCAAAGAGGGATACCTTCTTCTCCAGGTTTTAGGGATAGCATGGCCCTGCTGACATTTTGATATGGGGCTTTTCATCTCCAGAACTACAAGGTATTACATTTCTGTTATTTAAGCTACCCAGCTTTTGGTACTGTGATATGGCAGCCCCAGAAATGTAATAGAAAACAAAGACATTCTCACTTGCTCTTCTAAACCTGGCCCAACCTGATGTGTTCTTAATTCTTTATAGCAGGTGGTATTATAAATTATTAATCATAAGATTCATAATTTATATGTTCTGGTATAATTTGAACATAAGAATATTTGTATCTAGGAAGCTATAGTTTTCTTTTTTTCATTTCATTTGTTTATTCAATAAAATGTTATTGAACTCCTACAATATGCCAGGAACTTCTCTTCTAGGTCTCTAGGAGAAATCAGTGAAAATAATAATTAATATTAATCATAATAATAAAGAGCTAAAGACTTTTGGAATCATGGAGTTGCCACTAAAGTTGACCCATCAAAAAATAGCCCAAAAGGAGTTTTACTATACACAAGATGGTAAGTAAAATAAAGATGTTATCTGTTTTTTTGTATGGTATATGCGTAAGTTTCAATCTCTATTTCTATATGTATTCTTATTCCTATATGCATCGCTGTCTAAATTTTATCTTTATTTTAATTCGCTAAATTAGGTATAATGTAACGAGTGCTTCATTTTCAATAGGAAAAATATTTTTAATTTCATGGATTTAAAAATCTATTGTACTCAAATACAGTGCCACAAATTATACTGCTTTAACAATAATATTAAAATTTCATTTTTACAGTATCCAGTACCCATATTTTCTATCCAATAAAATATAACCACTATTGATTATGCAATTCTTGGGACAAAATCATGAAAGTTTGTATTTTTATTCAGAAACCTTAATTAAAACACCAATAGCTTCTTAGCTTTTAATTTTAAAATAGTCATCAAATTAAAATGATCCTCTTATAGTCAGAGTTGTAATATAACAAAATGAAAACAATTTTAACAGCAAGATAATGTGGGGACAATGAAGCATCATACAGTTATATCATTATGAACTCACTTTATATTAACTTTGTGGCTTTAAAAGCATATACTATCACCTATTTCTAAACAAAAACTGTTTTATTATGAACATGCTTTTCAATTATATTCATCGGCCTATATATAATTTCTCTTTCAATTGAATTATATCTTCCTTAGCCATAAAATATCAGTTTAATTTTAATCTTCAACAGTATATTACATTTGACATTCCCTGAGAAATAATTTAGTTGATAGAAGTATTGATTATAACATATCATACAGTACTTACCATGTGCCACATACTATTTAAAACAAGATGTGTTTGTTTGTATGTGTGTGTGTGTGTGTGTGTGTGTGTGTATGTGTGTGTGTGTTTACCTTCTCATTACCTTCATGTTTAGGTGGGAATTCACTGTTTTTAGAATCACTAAAACAAATGGAAAACAGCAGGTGTTGCAACTCAGATTTCACCTAGGAGGTCTGGTTCCAGAATTCATTCTTTTTAAAAACCATAAAAGAATAACACTGACTTTACAGTATAAGCTATTTATATAACATTGCTAAAGGTTGTACATGGTATTTTTAAAAGTTACAAATGCATGAAGGATGACTACTTTGTAAATATTGATAGATATTTACCTGTGATATCAGAGATTCAGGCCTTTTCAAAGTACGAAAGCACAAAGATCAACATGAGTTATATTATCTTTAAGTGTATATTGTTTAGTTTGGATTTATTTGATTTTATTTTACTGAATAAAATACATTGATTTTCTTATTGTCTCTTGCTTCCTTCTCCATTAAATGTCCCATGAATGGGATAATTCCTGGCTTTCCACTGTAAAAATTCCTTTGAAATGATTCCTTTGAAAAGTGTGAAATAAGAAACCCCTCTATTGCCCTTTCACTATAAGAAAGAGGCAATATTTATATTGGATAGAATTCATATTTTTATCATCAATTACAAATATATTTGTTATATATACAAAAATAACTTCAAATAAGTATTGTAAATAGGATTTTAAATGTTCTTGTTAACAACTACACTTAGTATCTGCTAAAAAATGTAATGAAATGTATCTTGCCATAAATAAATAATTGTAATTTATTTTGCAAGATCTACTTTATTTTGCAAATCTTTTTTGAAATGCTTGCAAGCAATTTGAGCTTAGAAATGATACCTTGAAACAAATATTTTATTTTTTATTCATTTATTTTATTTTACTTTAAGTTCTGGAATATATGTGCCATGGTGGTTTGCTGTACCAATCAACCCGTCTAGGGTTTAAGCCACACATGCATTAGGTATTTGTCTTAATGCTCTCCCTCCTCTTGCCCCCTCCATCCCTGGACAGGCCTGAGTGTGTGATGTTCTCCTCCCTGTGTCCATGTGTTCTCATTGTTTAACTCTCACTTATGAGTGAGAACATGCGGTGTTTGGTGTTTTGTTTCAAAACAAAGATTTTCTTAACAGGAATATGTTTGACCACAGAATCAGTCATTTTAAAGATAGCAGAGATCTTTAAAGAATTCATTTGTTCTAATCTTTAAATGTTCACACAATAATGATTTCATTATCTGTATACTGTAAATGACTCAACAGGAGTCAGATCAATGATCTGATATCTGACAGGTGACTCAATAGATTCTGGAGAATAATAGCATGTGAGGATGTGGGGGAAGCGCAATAGTTCTTATGTCTGAACTTCACCTCTGACATCAAATAGTCACTCAATTTTATTTTGAATCAATATTATTTCAAATTAAATTTAAAATTCTACCAAAAGACTATCTTCAAAATAGTAATGCCTTTTTTAGTAGAATAAGGATAATTTCCTGATAGGTTTGAATTTGTATCTCCAGTAATAAATTAGAAAATGTGTTTTATTTTTAAATAGCATATATTTAACTGTTAATGGCACGTACTATATTTCAAAACTTACTGTGACAGCTTCAATTTTGTGTTTTATCAAAATCATTTACATTTGATCACAGAATACTTCTTTTACATTCAAGGCACAGAAAATCATTTTTATAGCATGTCTATTTTAGAAGAAATGTAATACTTGACACTTTTTTTACTTCTTAGGTCAATATAAATAAGCATCAAAATAGATTTTTGCAGTTTTCCCTTACAGAAATTTAATTCTTTCCAGTAAAAAGCAGGTCACATGCAGAAGTTAAATGAAACACTTCTAACTTGAGGAAATTTGTTTGAAAACAAACATTTGATTTACCACAGTCTTTCCTCCTCCTTCAAACTTACCCACAAAGTGAGCTTTATTTTCATTGCAAGATCAAAAAATTATAGCAAATGTGTAACTAATAGAGATGGCTCCCAAGGCCACTATTTTATATTTAGTCCTTTTACTCAATCTAGACTGGTTAGAAAAATTAATCTAGTTTTTAAAAAGTAGAAATATAAATAAAAATTTTCACCCAGTGCAGGAAATATACTTTTTGCCAACACTAGCATTGAGTCAAAATATAAAACAACTGAGTGCCTGTCTTAGTGTGTCTGTTGGAGTTATATTTCTTTAAAGATAATACTTTAGAAGTATTTGCTTATACACCAACCCAATCTTAAGATAGTTATTACAGAAATTAAATTTTTTAGGCACTGGTGTTGGTATTCTGTGGGAACATGAGTTAGAAGACAATCATATAGATGACCAAACCATAATGAGATAAAATGCAGACCATTAGCCACTTAGTGAAGAATATTATTTATCATGGGAAAATAGACCAGTTTAGAGAGAGCCAGGGTACAGATGGAGTTAAAGACCAACCAAATGGAATTTAGACAGTATTTTAGGGCAAAATGAAAAGTGAAAGCAAAGTGCATTAATGGTATAAATCGGTGTCTGAGTCTAGCATTTTTTTAAAAGTTATACTTTAAGTCCTGGGATACATGTGCAGAACATGCAGGTTTGTTACATAGGTACACACCACACATTCCATGGTGGTTTGTTGCAACCATCAGCCCATCATCTAAACTAGGTATTTATTCTAATACTATCCCTCCCCTAGACCCCACCTTCTGATAGGCCCCACTGTGTGATGTTCCCCATCCTGTGTCCATGTGTTCTCATTTTTCAACTCCCATTTATAAGTGAGAACATGTGGTGTTTGGTTTTCTGTTCCTGTGTTAGTTTGCTGAGAATGATGGCTTCCAGCTTTGCTTCATGCATGTCCCTGCAAAAGACATGAACTCATCCTTTTTTCTGGCTTCGTAGTATTCCATGGTGTATATGTGACACATTTTCTTTATTTAGTCTATCATTGAGGGGCATTTATTTAGTCTATCATTGATGGGTTCCAAGTCTTTGCTATTGTGAATGGTGCTGCAATAAATATACATGTGCATGTGTCTTTATATTAGAATGATTTATAATTCTTTAGGTATACACCCAGTAATGGGATTGCTGGATCAAATGGTATTTCTGGTTCTAGATCCTTGAGAAATTGCCACATTGCCTTTCACAATGGTTTAACTAATTTACACTCCCACCAGCTGTGTAAAAGCATTCCTGTTTCTACACATCCTCTCCAGCATCTGTTGTTTCCTGACATTTTAATGATCACCATTCTAACTGGCATGAGATGGTATCTCATTGTACTTTTGATTTGCATTTGTCTAATGACCAGTGACGTTTAAGACTGAGTATTGATGATGGTCAATATTAAGTGACTGGTAGAGGAGAGCGATCCTATGAAGGAGGCTAAGAAAGAAGGGTATCAATGGAATTATCATGTTCAGTGAATGCAAGGAAGGAAAATATTTGAAAAGCAGGCTATCATGAACACTGTCAAATGTTAATTAGAACTAATTAAATTGAAGAAAGAATAAGGGCTTGACAACATGAGTTACGTTGATTTCATTAGTAAAAGAGGTTCAATGGGTGGATAGAACAAGCGCAAGAACAAGTGGGTGAATTCAATCAGAGAACTTGTTAATTAGGCAATGGAGAATCAGAGGCCAGACGAGATGATGCCAAAACCAAGATATTGGCAACAACAGAAACCACTAATATCCCTAGTCTCCAGGAAATAAAGGAAAATGTTTCTTATAGCAAAGACATGGAATCGTCTGAAGCAATCAATCTGTAACCCTAGATTGTGCTTTTCTTGTGACGGTGACAGAAGAGACCAAATCACTGTCAGAGAGGCCAACCTGAGGTTTGGGAGAGTAGACAGTAGGTGGGTGGGTGGTGGAGACTGGAGGAGTGACTGTGTGGAGTTGTTACTCTTTTCTGGCTAGTATTGCTAAAGGCTGCATAGGAAAAAGGAATATGCATGCATGCAAATGGGCAACACTTTGAATGGGAGTCAGTTGTTAAGTGCTCCAACAAGCAACTCCAATGGTAACAATTTCAGAGCCATTCTTTGCAAAAGGCCAAACTCTCTTGGACTATAGCAGCAGTTACCTCAATAATGTTAACATAATTGGCTTATTTTTCTTTTTTGTTCTTTGCACCCTCATTCCCTTCCTTGGATAACCTCCCAAATAAACAATTTGCACACAAATGTAAAAATCAGTCCAGGTACCAGGGCTCTGCTTTGGGTGGAATTACAATTAATGAAGTATGTGCTAAAGTAGCCCAAAAGGAAGAGATCCCTCAAAATAGAATTCTGAATCTAAATTCCCTAGATTACCCTGAACTGTCCAGGAGAGCAGAATGAGCTCCCTGTCAGAGAGAGCACCTGTTAGAGATCAGCTTCTTTTGACCTGAAGACTATGCAAAGGTCTGACGTCAAGGAAAGAGATTTTGTGATGATCTTCATCAATCCACATTGCTTTCACACTAATAATTATAGACTGGCCTCAACATAAAGCAAGGGTAGAAATACACTCCCTACTCCAGATAAAAATGTTTACAAAGAAAATGCAGGATTTGCTGAATATTACTAGCAGATGAAATAACCCATCTGGAGTGGATCTTCAGGTGTTAGAATACATTTTAAGGCTTGTTGAAATTAATAAACCAAAAATAAGAAGTAGACTTGAACCATTTAATTTATTTTCCAAACATAGACAGTGAGAAACAGAGCAATAAAAATAACCAAAATGGCACAAGATTTGAAACACTAGTTTGTCAATTGATAAATTGGTTCTATTATAGTTTTGAACTAATTAAATAATTATATTCAACAATATTATAAACAAAATATTTCTAAATGAAATTTAAAAGTGCACAGGTAAAAAATATAAAAAGAAGACTCACTAAAATAAAAATAGGATACATATACGTCAAATACTGTAAATAAAAATGTTGACAAAAATATGAAAGCAGAATATTATTTCTGATACACATTCATGCACTATGTCTATGTATATATACTTTTACTGGTATTTTCTTATAAAAAAAATTTTTAGCAGGGTCCAGTGGCTCACACCTGAAATCCCAGCATTTTGGGAGGCTGAGGAAGGCAGATCACCTGAGGTTAGGGGTTCAAGACCAGCCTGACCAACATGGAGAAACCCCGTCTCTACTAAAAATACAAAATTAGCCAGGTGTGGTGGCACATGCCTGTAATCCCAGCTACTTTGGAAGCTGAGGCAGTAGAATCACTTGAACCCAGGAGGCAGAGGTTGTGGTGAGAAGAGATCACGCTATTGCCCTCCAGCCCTGGCAACAGGAGCCAAACTCTCTCAAAACAAAACAAAACAAACAAACAAAAAAAACTTCAATATGACCTAATATTTTAATTTCTCAAATTAAAATTATCAGCAATTTTCTTGAATGTGAACTTAAAATCATTGCCTTCTTCGAATTACTCTTTTCTGTAAGCATAATACTTTTAAGCTAGGGTTATACTTTCCTTAGAAAACAAATACCTTATGACACTGAAAAAAATTCTGCTACGTGGAGCATATTCTCTATTCTAATATTTTTCATATTGAAATTTGCAAATATTTCAGATCAGATATGTTCATAGTACTTTCTTTTTATCTCCATTCACAAACTTTAAAATCTTTTAAGATAAATATTTCAAAAAGGAAACTCCTAAAATAGATTCACTAGGTCATGTGACTTTAGATTCTGTGAAATTTATAGTTCTATTTTATTTCCGTACATTGGCATTACAATGATTTATTCAATTAAAAAGAGCTCCATCAAAAGATTTCTCTCATAAGTTGAAATCTTTCAAAGCACGATTATAAATTTCACATTAAAATTCTGTGCACTGTTTTAAAAGTTATTTTAATATTTTTCCCTCATTTAAGACTCTATTTTAGTTTCTTCCAAGTTGCAAACTTTAACAACTGTTATTAACAAAAAGCTTCAAACCTAAGGTTTGATGCACAATTTTTTAATACTTTAAAATGCTTAGCTTTTTTAAAAAAATTTGCATCTATCTGGTTATCTATCTATCTATCTATCATGCAGTTATCCATCTATCATTTATCTATTTATTTATTTTTTGGAACGGAGTCTAGCTCTGTTGCCCAGGCTGCAGAGCAGTGGCGAGATCTCGGCTCACTGCAACCTCCACCTCCCGGATTCAAGCAATCCTCCTGCCTCAGCCTCCTGAGTAGCTGGGATTACAGGCATGTGCCACCATGCCCAGCTAATTTTTGTATTTTTAGTAGAGACGGGATTTCACCATATTGGCCAGGTAGGTCTCCAATTCCTGACCTCAGGTGATTCACTTGCCTTGGCCTCCCAAAGTGCTGAAATTACAGACATGAGCCACCACATCTGGCCTTTGTTTTGATTTTAAATCAAACTTATTTACAAAATAGTCACTTCAGCTTAGTGCGATGATGTGCACCTGTAGTCTCAGCTACTCTAGAGGCTGAAGCAAGAGGATCCACTGAGGCCACGAGTTTGAGGCCAGCCTGGGTAACACAGTGAGATGCTATCATTAACTTTCTTTTTTACTCTTATATTTAAAAAAGAGTCACCTCACTACTAATTCAATGCTATTGTAGGACTCTGAAACTTATTTGCAATAGAATTTTTTTTTAATTGACTATAGGCATCAAAGAGAGAATACTTGGCTGTCATTACCTTTTTTAACCTTGTATTATTGCGTTATGACAAATATTTTATAGTTCATATTCTGTTACTGTGCATACATAAAATATGCTTTTGGTGTATAGCTATCATGTTTATTATAATACATTAAAAATCATAAAGGTTTTGAGGCAATTATAAACTGTATATTTGTATCACTGTCCATCAAAAGTAAACATTTCCTTCATCAGTTCCTTAATAAAATGCTTTAAAATATGACTCTGTTCTCTATCAAAATTAACATTTCTATTAGCAGAAAATTTGCATTCATATTAACACAAAACAATTTTTATTTAATATTAAGTTTTTAGACTAATATTTCCACAAATGTCAGATATTTTATCATTGACATAATGAGTTCCAGAAGCTTCAACTCATTTGCATTAATTGGATGAAAAAAATAAAACTATTATTGAATTAATTGACTTTATATATAAAAGTTCTGATAACACTAAAAGATGCTTTTAGTGTGTAGTTTTAACTGTTCGTAAAGTATGTTTTATGGCTACAGGAGCCAGTGTATTAAGACCTATCACACATATCGAGGTGTTCTATTGATGCAAAGGCAGTGGTTGGATAAGAATAAAGTAAAATGAGTAAACTTTGTAAGTTAGCATATATTATAGTGCAACATTTTCACAAAATCTACTTTTATTATAATGAAGTTTCCCTATAACAGGGTTAGACTGATATATTGCAAAATTAAATATGCCTTGAGTCATTTTAGCTCTCAAAATTGTCTTAACACTTTTAAGTTTGAAAAATTTTTTCTGCTGAGGATTGAAACAAAATTCATCAGCAGCATCCGTAAGCAATATTTCGATTCAGAAATTAACCTTGAATCTTAATACAAATATTTTATCTAATTATCATTATTGATTTATTTTAATTTTAGTACATAGATCTAAATAACATAAATGAAGAGGATAGCTGATTCTTACAATAATACCTAATCCATGCTTTACTAAATAATTTGTCCTTCAGACTTTCTATACTAGGATAATAAAAATAAAATATATTTTTTCTTATATATATATTTTATTGTACTTTAGGTTCTGGGGTACATGTGCAGATCATGTAGGATTGTTGCATAGGTACATATATGACAATGTGGTTTGCTGCCTCCATCCCCCTGTCACCTATATCTGGCATTTCTCCTCATGTTATCCCTCCCCAACCTCCCTACCCCACTCTATTCCTCTCCTAGTCCTCCCCAACAGACCCCAGTGTGTGATGCTCCCCTCCCTGTGTCCATGTGTTCTCATTGTTCAACACCCACCTATGAATGAGAACATGCAGTCTTTGGTTTTCTGTTCTTGTGTCAGTTTGCTGAGAATGATGGTTTCCAGCTTCACCCATGTCCCTACAAAGGACATGAGCTCATTGTTTTTTATGGCTGTATAGTATTCCATGGTGTATATGTGCCACATTTTCCTCTTCCAGTCTATCATCAATGGCCATTTCGGTTGGTTCCAGGTCTTTGCTATTGTAAACAGTGCCACAATAAACATACATGTGCATGTGTCTTTATAATAGAACAATTTATAATCCTTTGAATGTATACCCAGTAATGGAATTGCTGGGTCAAATGGAATTTCTATTTCTAGGTCCTTGAGGAAGCACCACACAGTCTTCCACAATGGCTGAACTAATTTACACTCCCACTAATAGTGTAAAAGTGTTCCTATTTCTCCACATCTTCTCCAGAATCTGTTGTCTCCAGATATTTTAATGATCACCATTCTAACTGCCGTGAGAGGGTATCTCAATGTGGTTTTGATTGGCATTTCTCTAATAACAAGTGATGATGAGCATTTTTTCATATGTTTGTTGGCCTCATATATGTCTTCTTTTGAAAAGTGTCTGTTCATGTCCTTCACCCACTTTTGAATGGGTTTGTTTGTTTTTTTCATGTAAATCTGTTTTAGATCTTTGTAGATTCTGGATATTAACCCTTTCTCAGATGGTTAGATTGCAAAAATTTTTTCCCATTCTGTTGATTGCTGCTTTACTCTAATGATTGTTTCTTTTCCTATACAGAAGCTCTGGAGTTAAATTAGATCCCATTTGTCTATTTTTGCCTTGTTACCAATGCAGTTGATGTTTCAGTCATGAAGTCCTTGTTTATGCCTATGTCTTAAATGGTTTTGCCTAGGTTTTCTTTTAGAGTTTTTATTTTGTTAGGTCTTATGGTTAAGTCTTTAATCCATCTGGAGTTAATATTAGTGTAAGGTGTGACAAAGGGGTCCAGTTTCTGTTTTCTTCACATTGCTAGCCACTTTTCCCAACACCATTTATTAAACAGGTACTCCTTTCCCTATTGCTTGTTTTTGTGAGGTTTGTCAAAGATCAGATGGTTGTAGATGTCTGACATTGCCTCCAAGGCCTCTGTTCTGTTCCATTGGTCTCTGTCTCTGTTTTGGTACCAGTACCATGCTGCTTGATTACTGTAGCCTTGTAGTATAGTTGGAAGTCAGGTAGCGTGATGTCTTCAGCTTTGTTCTTTTTGCTTAGGATTGTCATGGCTATGCGGGCTCTCTTTTGGTTCCATATCAATTAAGGTGGTTATTTCCAGTTCTGTGAGGAAGGTCATTGGTAGCTTGATGGGGATAGCATTGAATCTATTAACTACTTTTTGCAGTATGTCCATTTTCACAATACTGATTCTTCCTAACAATGAGCATGGAATGTTTTTCCATCTGTTTGTGTCCTCTCTTATTTCCTTGAGCAGTGGTTTGTAGTTCTCCTTGAATAGGACCTTTATGTCCTTTGTTAGCTGTATTCCATTTTGATGCTAGCTGATTGTTTTGCCCATTATTTGACTCAGTTTCTTCATTGTGTCAATGGTCTTTACTATTTGGTGTGTTTTTGAAGTGGCTGATACTGGTTGTCCCTTCCTAGGCATTTTATTCACTTTGTAGCAGTTGTGAATGGGAATTTGCTCTTGACTTGGCTCTCCCTTACTCTGTTATTGGTATATAGCAATGCTTGTGGTTTCTGCACATTGATTTTGTATCCTGAGACTTTGCTGAAGTTGCTTATCAGTTTCAGGAGATTTGGGGCTGAGATGATGGGTCTTGTAAATATACATGTTGTCTGCAAATAGAGAAAATTTGACTTCCTCCTTTCCTAATTGAATACCCTTTATTTCTTTTTCTTGCCTAATTGCTCTGGCTAGAACTTCCAATACTACATTGAATAGGAGTGGTGAGAAAGGATATCCTTGTCTAGTGCCAGATTTCAAAGGGAATGCTTCCAGTTTTTTCCATTCATTATGATATTGGCTGTGGGTTTGTTTAAAATAGCTTTTATTATTTTGAGATACTTTACATCAATACCTAGTTTATTGAGAGTTTTTAGCGAAAGAGCTATTGAATTTTGTTGAAGGCCTTCTCTGCATCTATTGAGATAATCATGTGGTTTTCGTCTTTGGTTCTGTTTATGTGGTGGATTACGTTTATAGACTTACTTATGTTGAACCAGGCTTGCATCCCTGGGATGACATCTACTTGATCGTGATGGATAAGCCTTTTGATGTGCTGTTGCAATCAGTTTTCCAGTATTTTATTGAAGATTTTTGCATCTATGTTCATCGTGGATATTGGCCTGAAGTTTTCTTTTTTTTTGTTGAGTCTCTGCCTGGTTTTGGTATCAGGATGATGTTGGTCTTATAAAATGATTTGGGAAGGATTCCCTCTTTTTGTATTGTTTAGAATAGTTTCAGAAGGAGTGATATCAGCTCCTGTTAGTACATCTGGTACAATTCTGCTATGAACGCAACTGGACATGGGATTTTTTTGGTTGGTAGGCTATTAATTGCTGCCTCAACTTCAGCCCTTGTTATTGATCTATTCAGGGTTTCAATTTCTTCCTGGTTTAGGCTTGGGAGGGTGCAAGTGTCCAGGAATTTATCCATTTCTTCCAGGCTTACTGGTTTATGTGCATAGAGTTGTTTGTAGTAATTTCTGATGGTAGTTTGTATTTCTGTGGAATCGGTGGTGATATCCCATTTTATCAATTTTTATTGCATCTATTTGATTTTTCTCTCCTTTCTTTTTTATTAATCTGGCGAGTGGTTTATTTTGTTGATCTTTTCAAAAAAACAAGTCTTGGATTTATTGATTTTTTTGAAGGGTATTTTGTATCTCTATCTCCTTCAGTTCTGCTCTGATCTTAGTTATTTCTTGTCTTCTGCTAGCTTTTTAGTTTTTTTGATCTTGCTCCTCTAACTCTTTCAATTTTGATGATAGGGTGTTGATTTTAGATCTTTCCTTGCTTCTCATGTGGGCACTTAGTGCTATAAATTTCTGTCTACACACAGTTTTAAATGTGTCCCAGAGATTCTGGTATGCTGTGTATTCATTCTGGCTGCTTTCTAAGAACACATTTATTTCTGCCTTCATTTCATTGTTTATCCAGTCAACATTCAAGAGCCAGTTGTTCAGTTTCCATGAAGTTGTGTAGTTCTGAGTTTTTTCTTAATCCTGAGTTCTAATATGATTGTACTGTGGTCTGAGAGGCTGTTTGTTATGATTTCTGTTCTTTTGCATTTGCTGAGCAGTGATTTACTTCCAATTATGTGGTCAATTTTAGAGTGGGTACAATGTGGTGCTGAGAAGAATGTATATTCTGTGGATTTGGTATGGGTAGCTCTGTAGATGTCTATTAGGTTTGCTTGGTCCAGATCTGAGTTCAAGTCCTGGATATCCTTGTTAATTTTCTGTCCCTTTCATCTTTCTAATATTGACAGTGGAGCGTTGAAGTCTTCCACTATTATTGTGTGGGAGTCTAAGTCTCTTTGTAGGTCATTAAGAATTTGCTTTATGTATCTGGTTGCTGTGTATTGAGTGCTATATTTTTAGGATCATTAGCTCTTCTGTTGCATTGATACTTTTACCATTATGTAATGATCTTCTTTGTCTCTTTTGACCTTTTTTGTTTTAAAGTTCTTTTTATCAGAGACTAGGATTGCAATTCCTGCTTTTTTTTTTTTTTTTTTGCTCTCTATTTCCTTGGTAAATCCTCCTTCATCCCTTTATTTTGAGCCTATGTGTGTCCTTGCACATGAGATGGGTTTACGGAACACAGCACACCTAGGGGTTTTGACTTTTTATCCAATTTGCCTGTGTCTTTTGATTGGGGCATTTAGCCCATTTACATTTAAGGTTAATATTGTTACATGTGAATTTGATCCTGCCATATTGATGCTAGCTGGTTGTTTTCCAATTGGTTGCCATAGTTTCTTCATTGTGTTGATGGTCTTTACCATTTGGTTGGTACATTTTTGGAGTGGCTGGTACTGGTTGTTCCTTTCTATGTTTAGTACTTCTTTCAGGAGCTCTTGTAAGGCAGACCTGGTGGTGATGAAATCTCTCAGCAATTGCTTGTTCATAAAGGATTTTATTTCTCCTTTGCTTATGAAGCTTAGTTTGGCTGGACATGAAATTCTAGGTTGCAAGTTCTTTGCTTTAAGGATGTTGAGTATTGGCCCCTACTCTCTTCTGGCTTGCAGGGTTTCTGCTGAGAGATCTGCCATGAGTCTGATGGGCTTCCCTTTGTGGGTAACCAGATCTTTCTCTCTGTCTGCCATTAGCATTTTTCTCTTCATTTCAACCCTGGTAAATCTGACAATTATGTGCCTTGGGGTTGCTTTTCTTGAGGAGTATCTTTGTGGTGCTCTCTGTATCTCCTGGACATGAATGTTGGCCTGACTTGCTAGGTTAGGGAAGTTTTCCTGGATAATATCCTGAAGAGTGTTTTCCAACTTGGACTCATTCTCTCTGTCACATTCATGTACAGCTATCAAATGTAAATTAGGTCTTTTCACACAATCCCATATTTCTTGGAGGCTGTATTTCTTTTCACTCTTTTTTCTCTAATCTTGCCTTCTCATTTTATTTCATTGAGTTGATCTTCAATCTCTGATACCCTTTCTTCTGCTTGATCAATTCGGCTATTGAAACTTGTGTATGCTTCGTGAAGTTCTCATGTTGTGTTTTTCAGCTCCATCAAGTCATTTATATTCTTCTTTAAGTTGTTTGCTCTCATTAGCATTTCATCTAACCTTTTTTCAATGTTCTTAGTTTCTTTGCATTGGATTAGAACATGTTCTTTTAGCTCAGACAGTTTTGTTATTATCCACCTTCTGAAGCCTGTTTCTGTCAATGCATCAGAATCATTCTCTATCCAGCTTTGTTCCCTTGCTGTGGGTGTTTTCCTCCTTTTTGCACTGGTTTCTTCCCATCTTCATGGATTTATCTACCTGTGGTCTTTGTAGTTGGTGACTTTCGGATGGGGCCTCCGAGTGGACGTTCTTTTTGTTGATGTTGAAGTTATTTCTTTCTGTTTTTTAGTTTCACTTCCAACAGTCAGGCCCCTCTGCTGTAGGTCCACTCCAG
Source organism: Alouatta palliata (assembly GCA_004027835.1). NCBI lineage: Eukaryota > Metazoa > Chordata > Mammalia > Primates > Atelidae > Alouatta > Alouatta palliata. Next base: position 40,607 of record PVKV010004727.1, read on the forward strand.
ACCCTGCTTGCCCAGGGTTCACCTGCTGCGACGGCAGAACAGTAAGTGTTGCTGCTGGTTTCTTCTTCTGTTATTTTTGTCCCAGAAGGGTACCCAACAGATGTCAACCTGAGCTCTCCTTTATGAGGTGTCTCTTTGGATATACAGGGGTCAGGGAGCCACTTGAGGAGACAATCTTTCCCTTATAGGAGCTCAAATGCTGAGCTGGGAGCTCCATTGTTCCATTCAGAGCTGCTGGGCAGGTACATTTAAGTCTGCTACAGTGAAACTCATAGCCACATTTTTCCCAGGTGCTCCGTCCTGAGAAGGTGGGGCTTTATTTTTAAGTTCCTGACCTGAGGTGCTGCTGCCTTTTTTCAGAGATTCCCTGCCCAGCAAGGAAGTAGTATAGTCACAGTCTGCCAGCAGTGGCATTGCTGAGCTGCTGTGGGCTCTAGCCAGCTACTGTGTGAACTTCCTTGTGGTTTTGTTTACAGAGGTACAGTTAGAACTGCCTTGGTAATGGCTGTCTGCCTCAGTAATGGTGGACTGTCTAAGTAATGGCAAACTGCCTTAGTAATGGCAGATTGCCTCAGTATTGGCGGACTGCCTCGGTTTTGGCTGACTGCTTTGGTAGTAGCGGACTGCCTCTGTAGTGGTGGACTGCCTTGGTAATGATGGACTGTCTGGGTAATGGCGGAATGCCTCCATAGTGGCGGATTGCCTCAGTAATGGTGGACTGTCTCGGTAATTGCTGATGCCCTTCCTCCCACTAAGCTGGACCATCTTGGGTCCAGCTGCACTTGCTGTGAAACTCTCAATCCAGGACTTTTCAGATTGTTGGTCTTTGTGGGGGTGAGACCCACTGAGCCAGGTCACCTGACTCCCTGTTTCAGCACCCTTTTTTTTCAGTTGAATGGGTGGCTCTGTATCCCAGGCATTCCAGGCACCAGTTGAAATAGCCTCCCAGAATTGTGTGATGTCTTTGTGTGGAGACACATGGTGCTGGCTGAAACAGCCATGCTGGAAACTCATGGCACTTTTCAGCCCAGGAATATTCTGGTCTGTGGGCAGTAAAATCTAATTTGGAAATGTGGTGATCACTCACCCTCTGTGTTGTTCTTGCTGGGAAATGCAAAACAGAGCTTTTCCTATTTGGCCATCTTGATGCCTTTCCCCATAAAATATTTTAAAGAGAAGTATGTTGCTCTATATGTTTTTATTTTCTTTTATTTAAGACTATACATTGATCTAAAAAGCCAGATCATAGTTTCTTTAAACTCCTGTTTTGGGATTAGTTATGTGAATTTTCTTCCCCATGGTTGTATGAATGTTTTCATGCCATTGTTCTAATTTTCTTATAATTTAATGGAATGTAATTATGTTGAATATTTTGTATGCATTTTTTTCTATTAAAATAATTTCTCTGTTTTAAAAATATTTCAATCTGTTATCAGTTAAACAACAAAACAAAAACATAGATATGTTTGTTGTTTTTTTGAGTTTACGTTATCATGACAGACAAAGAGATCATATTAAAAGACATCATGTTTTTCCCAGTAAAGGTTATGATTTTTCACTTTTCATAAAAGGTGTGTTTTATTTCATTTTTCCTCTAAGCATTACACACTGTTTATTTAAATGTATTTGCTTTAATAGTTTTTAGTAATTTTTCTCACTGATTGTCTAAGAGAAGTGGTAAGTTCATCTCTGATATGTAATTCATCAAGTTGTTTTATCTTTTAGAGCAGTGGCCCCAGCCTTTTTGGTACCAAGGACCAGTTTCATGGAAATTGATTTGTCCATGGATGGTGTTGGGAGATTGGGGGGTTAGGGGGAGGTTTTTGATATGAAACTGTCCCACTAATGCCAGATCATCAGGCAGTAGATTGTCATAAGGAGCTCTGGATGGGGATTGGGGACCCCTGTTTTAGAGAGTCTATAATATCTTATAAAGGATATTTAAATTTTTCTAAAGAATGTTATTGTATTTGGCACACCCTAGGTCATATCTTCTTGTAACTCATTTAAATTCAGCATTACTTATGGCACAAAAAGTTCTCTGCCTCTAGCTAAAATTCTGGATTACATGTGTTTATTTTTCTTAGTGCTACCATTATTAAAGTTTTAATTAATTATTTCAATTACAGTTTGCTTTTTCAATCTTCACATAAGTCAAAGCTTATTTTTTTGTAAAGGAAAACCCAATGATACAGGTATGAGTTTAAACTTTGTTTTCTTTTGTAGTTTAAAATATGTAAAATAAATGTTGGTTGTTTAGCATTACTTTATCCTTGTTAAAAAACTACTTTATCTGAATAATATTTACTTTTAAAATTTTATACACATCACAAAATTATCCATTTTATGGTGGATAATAAAAAGTTTTCTATCCTAAATGATAATTCGTCATTTTACCATGTTTTTTATCTATCTTACATGATTTGTCATTCAGAATTAGACTTTATAATAATTTCTACAAAAAAAGAAAATTTCTAATATTTTCTGCAAGTAGCAAATGATTAGGGCCACAGAAATATCATTACAACTGGCTAAATTTTAGACATCCATCACATTTTTTAAAAAACAGCATGGCAATGGTCTGTACTAATAATACTGTGTTGCATAACATGATGTAGTTTTACTTTATTCTTTCATATGTATATACGGTTATTGCTACATAGAGAACACTGCTCACTTTCATTGTTTTCAGTTATTGAAAAATCAATTCAAACCACTTTTGTAAATATTTTATCTTCTTTTATTTTGCTTTTGAGTTTCCTGAGTTCCAACTTTGTAATTTCTAGATCTGTTAAGATTCCACATTTCAATAATTCCCAATAGTCTAAATGTTTTTAAAAATACAACTGAACTGTACCTATGTGTAAGAAAAGTAATATGCTTTCTTAAAAGTGAAAGACTGATTTACTACTCTATGGTTTCAGAGATCCAGAATCTTTCTATTTTGATGCTAAAACAAATATGCCCCATATGTCATGACCCAAATAGAAGCATCTACACTACAATACAATAGAATGTATGAAAGAGATTTTTCAAACATGAATACGATGTAAAATCTCACAGTAAGTTCAAACCCAGCACTTTCACTTACATCCATAATTTCCTCATGTGTTTGTCCCTATCTGTAAATGAAACCAGAAAACATGGTTTCTTTTGCATGGCTCTGTGTCTGGAGTGGGAGGAAAACTTTAGGGCTTTATATATATATATATATATATATATATATATATATATATATATATATACACAATAAGGAAAATAGAGAAAGAGAAAGCAAAACTCCATAGTAAACAATTAGTATGTCAGCTTGGGGTTCTGACTATTTAAAAATTTGCTTTGAAGTAGTAACTTTGTAATAACCTTTAGTCCATGTTTTCTCATATACATTCAGATTCTTCTTTTTCCATTTGAATCTATTTCTACAACCTGCTATATTTAAAATTATCTTTATACTAAAATATCCGATCTTTCTGAGAATATAGCCTCTGAATATGTTGTGGAATATCTTTTTAGTTAGTCATTACTTTTAAGATTTGTATTTAGAATTTTATGTATGTAAATGTATAATGTATGTATCCATATAGATATCCATATATATGTATTATTTTTTCAAGTTTAAAAGTTTTATAATTAAAATTTAGGAATTATCATAAAATGACTATAAAATATTTGGTATTTATGTGAAATATAATTCATAACTATATGCATAGTTTATATCACACATAAACAAAGAAAATTATACCTAATTTGGAGTCTCTGCTGTTTTTTGTGGCAATTAAAATCTTGTATTATAAAATCAGCTATATTTTCAGATTTATTAGCATTGATTATATCTTGTATTATTTAATGCATTTTAAATCTTCTACATATCACTTACTATACTGCACTTCTCATTTCTAATTATGTTTTTATTTCTACTTTTGCATTTTTGTTAATTAGATTGTCAACTATTTATTTTGTTTTCAAAAACAAGCACACCGCTGCATTTACTTATCGAATCTATTTTGTTGAGACTCGTATTTAACACTTCTGTGTTGTCAAGGAAAAGAATATGAATTACAAACATTGAGCTTTGCGTTGTTAAGTTCATAAGGTTAGTTTATGCTGGGATAAAAGTCCATGAATTTAAGGTTATGGTTAAATACGTAAATGGTAGCATAGTGTCTCATTAAATAGAAATGTGCCCAGTTTTAGTCCTTAAAGAAAGAAATAATAGATGTGTTATACATAATGTTGGTCTCTTTTCAGGAAAGTATACGGAAGTATAGAGGGTAATCCCTTGAGAATGCAAATGTTCTTAAGTTGTTTTCAGTATTTGAAGAAGTTTGCATATGACTCTTTTTTTCTGAAGGGTGATGAGGAATACGTGGGCTGGATTGTGTTAGACACAACATTTTATCTCAATTAGTGACTCGTTTTTTTTGAGATGGAGTCTCACCTTGTTGCCAAGACTGGAGTGCAATGGCGTGACCTCAGTTCACTGCAAACTCCGCCTCACAGGCTCCAATGATTCTCCTGCCTCAGATTCCAGAGTAGCTGGAATTCTAGGCGCCTGCCACCAGCTCAGCTAATTTTTGTATTTTAGTAGATACAGGGTTTCACCATGTTGGCCAGGCTGGTCTTGAACTCCTGACCTCATGATCCGCCTGCCTCAGCCTCCCAAAGTGCTGGCATTACAGGCGTAAGCCACTTTGCTGGGACCCAATGGTGACATGTTTTGATATTCATTGGGAAAAGCATGTATAGAAAAAACCCAAAGAAGATTTTATAAAGCACTCTAAGATCTGGCTGAGGTAGGGCTGGAGTATAAAAGCGAAACTGAGATCTACATGGGTAATTCAGGGTATAGAACAGAGATCAGGGCATAGAATAGGAGATAAGTGTGCTTCTACTATATATGGAAAACAGCATAATTCTGATAACTTAAGGAATTGCAGAATTATTGGTGCAGGGTCTATTAAAGAATGCCATCAACAGAGAAGAAAAAGAATCCTTAATTGAGGTAAGGGCAGAGAGCTGCCACAAGTAACACCTACGTGCACACGAGAAGAAAAACGATGGTGAACACATAGTGCTGCTCTATGTGTTATCTTAACAAGGAGTCAGTGGAAGCAAAAACAAACAAACAAAAAAGGTTACAACTTATTTGTTACTCTTCTTATCTAAAGTTGAGGTTTTTGTCAACTCCTCTTGAATCTAGTCAGGCTTGGATTAATCTAGCGACTGCTTTGCTTAATACAGTGTGGCAGAAGCAATGCTAAGAGACATCCAAGGAAAGATCATAAAAGGCCTCAGGGTTTCTACTTTGTCTCTTGGCAAACTTGTGCTATTGGCATGATCTCTCTGATGACTCTTCCCGCTGCTCCTTTTCTGGCAACCCGCAGCAGCTTGTGAGAAGTCCAAAGCACATGAAAAGCTAAATATAGGTAATCTGATCAACTGTCCCAGATGAGTCCAGCCTTGGAGTAATTCCAGCCCAGGCATCACACATGTTAAAGAAAAAGCCTTAGGTTAATTACAGAAGTAATTAACGCAGTTCATGGCACTCCCGGGCATTTGAGTCATCTTAGATGAGAACCTAGATACAGTGGAGCAGGAACAAGTTATACCCACTCTATCCTATCTAAATTCCTGACACAGGGAAACCATGACTGTAATGAAAGAGTATGTTATACCTATAGATTGAGGTAGTTTGTTATGCCCCAAAAGGTAATCAGAACAAAATACATACATTATATGTATACTACTAGAAAGATGGAAATATTTAATATAGGCTGAAGATAAAATAATGTATTGAGCAAGAACAGAAAGTTTGCATTATCAATATAATTAGCCTTTTTAAATCCAGTTTTGAAATGTTGTGATATGGAAAAATATATACATACATACATACATGCATACATGCATACATACATAATATATAGAAGCATAAATATGTAAAGAAAACTACCTCTATGCATAATTAGGTTTTTAAAAAGTTATTTATGATCTACTAATACAGGTCAAACACTGCTGTAGGCTCAATACATATTCTGACTTTCTCTGACAAAACCGATAACTAACAGAAGATTTTTGTTTAGAGAAGTGTTAGCTCTCTTAAGAAAAGCTGATAGTTCTAAGACAAGATGACCTTATAAAATAAAAGTCAGTAGCGAGTGTGTTCGTACTTAATATATTATGTCCAAATATTGGAAATAGCTACTGTTTAAGAAAATGTATGTTGTGGTTATAAGCATTTTCAGCAACAAATTGCCAGGTATTTTTACAGAAATTAAATGTGATATATTGACATTTTGATACTCTTTAACTAATTTTAAAAGATTCATTAGTGCTATAATATTCAAATATTTATTTAATTGTATAGATTTTGTGCTTATAATTTTATTGTGGTATCAATTATACATATATTTCAGTTTCATGAATGTAGTTTGCTTTTAAAATGGAAACTACCCCTATTATTACTAAAATTATCTAAAATAACATATAAATTATTATTGCAGTTTGTTTTCAGAATTTTGAAACTACCCCTAATATTATCCCTACTATCTGAAATAAGATATAAATCATTTCTATCTTCCCAGAGAATGCCTTCATTCCTCTTTCTAGTTAAACTTTTCCACCATTACATATTACCACTTACTGATTTTAGTCAGCATAATTGAGTGTGCTGGTTCTTGTGTGTTGTGTGAATAGAATGATTAATGTGAAAAACAGCTCCTGACATGGCCACTAATAATTTTCAAGTCCTTGTATTCATGCCCTGACTTAATTCCCTCCCTTTGGTGTGTGTTGGGACTGATAACTTGCTTCCAATGTCTAGAATGAGGAAAAAAAAAAAAGTCACTTCTCAGATTAGATTATAAAAAGACTGTGGCTTCCACATTTGGAGCACTTTCTCTAACTTTCAAAAGACAGTTCTGAGGTTTTAAAAGCTCTTTCTGGTGCAAAACTGAGGGAAGTTTATGGTCAACACTCATTTGGAACTGAGACTCAAAGACCAAAAATCCAGGAGAAAATGACTGTTCTCAATATTCACATGTGATTCTAGGAGTAAGTCTTCCCCATATTGAGCCTTCAGATGATAATACAGCCCAAGTTAACACCCTGACTGCACACTCAGGAGACTATAAGTCAGAGGTATCCAGTTAAGCTGTGCTAAGATTTTTGACTTACAGAAACCATGCGATAAATGTTTATTGTTTTAAGTTACAGTAATTTGGTGTGATTTGATAAAAAACAATAGATAACCTACAATAGATAATATATGTAGTATAATTCATAAACTATGTGTGTTTCTGTATCTGCTTCTTTTGCGCATTATGTTTTTAAGGTAAATGTTTCAGTATTTATCCATGTTATAGCATGTCTCAGTAGTTAATTTATTGTTATCCCAAGGTAGAATTCTGTATGAAAATATCGTAATTTTAAGATTATTCGCAGTTAATGAAATCTTATATGTTTCCCTTTTTCAGTTTACCACGAATAAAGGTGATGCAAATTTCACCTGGACACACATTTTCATTTTTTCAGAAAAATGATTTCTTAGTCATGACATAGAAATACTTTTTATTTTTAAGATATTATCAAAATCTTCTCAAAAATCTTAACACTTTACATTCTCATTAATAAAATATGAGAGTTCTATTTGTTGTACATCTTCACCAACATTTTCCATTATCAATCTTTTTAATCATAGCCATTCTAGTGTTAGAAAATAATATTTGTTATGGTTTAATTTTCATGTCTCTAATGACACTCTGCAATTTTTAAGAGGCTTATTTAACATTTGTATATCTTATTTAGTAATTTATAATCAATTTTTATCTGCTTATTTACCTATTAAATTCACTTGTTCTTTCTAGGGGTTCTTTTACATTTTGTAAATGAATGTTTTTCTCATATATATCTACAATAACTATTTTATTTCAATGTGTTTTACCAATTCACTTTTTCTTTGGACAAACAGATAAATTATTCTTATTTATATGTTTACCACTTGTGGTATGTCTCTCTACACATTTGGACTTCTTCTTATATGACTTCAGAATAAAAAAAACTATTTTATCAATCATTATAATACAAATTGGCTGGAGAAAAATTAAATTATAGCTTTAAAATTATTTTTAAATATGTATTTATTTTGCCTTCTTTTTGAAATATGTTTTTTCTAGCTATAACATTTTAGGTTTATGGTTTATTTTGTCCCCAGCACTTTAAAGATGTTATTCCATTATTTCCCTTGACTTCTTTCTCTATTTTATTCTAATAAGATTTTAGTGTCATTTTGCTTACTTGATTCTTTAAAATGTGCCATTTTCCAGGAGCTCAAAAGTTTTTATGATTTCCTCCTTTTATTTATTGTACTGTCCTTTAACTATGAAATGCCTAGTTCAGTTTTCTCTGTATTTATTCTGATTCAGAAGGACTGAGCATGTTAGATCTCAGAAACCTGAGAAGCCCACTGCACATTTTGGAGAACTATTTTGTCTCAATTGGTTCTCAGGTATTGGCATACTGTCCATATTTACTTGATGGAGATTATCAGAGTTTGTGTTGGTAATTAGAAGGAGATTCACTTGGTTTCTAGAAATCCTCAAAAATCTAATTCATCACTTAGCCTGTGCATGACCATTAGCTGTTGAATAAAACTTCACCTGGTTTCTTTTTCCCCTGTGCATTCAGGCCTCTTTCCATTATGCTCTCAGACTGAAAATAGCAAAGGAACTCTTATCTTCTATAAAGGGGAATTATTTTTCTAGAATTCAATTTATATAAATTTGTAAATGTTTAGTTCTGTGATAGAAAGGAGACAGCTCTGATTTGGTTACCTAGATGGCTTGATCTCATTTAACTCATATGAGTTACTAAATACTAATTAAAACCAAAATATTTTTTATGAACAGTTAATTTTACTTTATTTACAAAGAAAAGTATCCAGTATAATATATTTTTTAAAATTCTGTTTGTCCATTGTAATGCTGTTCATCATATGTAAAATGTTTTTGTTTAGATGTCAGTCACTTCTTGAAACACGCATTAATACCTTCAAATCTATACTTATATATAAGTTCTTACTTCATATAATCAGTTCAACCTTGAGAAATGTTTCTTTCTATATTGTTTTTCTAAATCATTGTGGACTTCTGATAAATCTGGAAGTAAGATATTAATTTACTATCAGTAGAATTATCTAAATGCTAAATCAATTTATTCACATATTTATATCAAACTTTCTCTAAAGAAAAAATTTACCATCCATACAATGTTATAAAAGAAGCATTACTACAAGCATTTGTATTTTTATCAACTGGTTAAAATTAATAAAATAACCAGAAGTTTTCTGTTTTATATCTAGTTTTAATTTATTTACATTCGTTTTTCTTTTTTGAAGAAATTTTGAGTTGATCTGTATCTGTAAAGTATATGCATTTTTTAGGGTGACATAAAGTATGAAATCATTGAGAAAGTTGTGAAGGCAAAATAATGTATCATAAGGTAACCTTTGATAATGATAATTTTCACTGATACAAATGAAATTTGAAAATTCTGAGAAAGGAAAAAAAAGTCTGAAAATTTGAGTGGTTATTCCTTTCCATGTTTCTGAAGCAAAAGTTTTAGAGATTCAAATGATTATTTCACTTGTCTATTATGTTAAGAATGATTATCAGGACTGCGAAACAGGGTGAACTACTTCAGTTCACCCCAGAAAACTTAAAAATCAAGAACCGTCCCCCTCCAGCAGTGAGACAATGATCACCACCTTCGGAAGTCTGTCCTGCAGACCATGACTCAATTACAGATGAATTAATATGCTCATGTGCACTGTATCTGAGTGGGCTAAGGATGGTTGTTGGCTGCTTACAGAGGGCAATTGCAGCTAACCGACCATAACTTCCTGTAACTCCTCACATTTATTCAGGATGGATTTAATAACAGAGGTTCTAAGTCAACATGCTTGTGGATAACTAACATGGTTAAAACAGTGGTTGTAAAAATGAGCTTTTGGTACAATCACTTGAACCCAGGAGGCGGAGGATGCAGTGAGCCAAGACTATGCCACTACAGTCCAGCCTGGGCAAAAAAGAGCGAGACTCTGTCTAAAAAAAAAAAAAAAAACAGACAAGAGGTGCAAGCATTTGGAGAAATTGGATCACTTACATACAGTGTTGGTGGGAATGTAGGATGGTGCAGTCCCTATAATAAACATTATAAAGGTTTCTCAAAAAGTTAAAATAGGACTACTATTCTATCCAGCAATCTCATTTCTGAGTATACATCCAAAAATTGCAATCAGGATCTGAAAGAGTTATACATCAATGTTCATTGCCACATTATTTTTGTTGCAGGACTATGTTTAATATCCAAGATATAGAAACAAACCAAATGTCCATCAATACATAGATGGATAAAGAAAATATGCCACCTACAACATGATATTACTCAGCCTGCCATTATGCCATATCCTACCATTTGTGTCAGCATGTGTGAAACTGGAGGACGTCATGATAAGTAAAATAAGCCAAGCAAAGAGGGACAAATACTGCATGATTCCACTTACATAAAATATCTGAAATAGTTAAACTCACAGAAGGAGAGAATAGAATGGCGGTTGTCAGGGGCTGGGGGAGGAGGAAGTGGGCAATTATTCTTCAGTGAGTATAAAATGTCTGTTATACAAGATGCCATGGTATGAATAATGTCCTCCCAAAATTTATATGTTGAAACATAATCCCCAAAGTGAGAGTATAAATAGGTGGGGTCTTTAGAGGGGCTCATTTGTCTTCATAAAGGAATTAATGATCTTATAAAGGTTATATAATGGAGCTGTTCCTTTCCTTTGCCATTCTACCTTCTGCCATATGAAGATACAACAAGACACCATCTTGGAAGCAGAGAGAGGCTCTCACCAGACATTGTATCTGCCAATACTTGATCTAAGATTTCCCAGTCTCTCTAGGGTAAGCAGAAAAACCAGCTGGACAATACTGATTTCACAACTTAGCATTTTGCCAGCTGAAGCTTGGCAAACTAGTATTTGCTATAACAACCTATATGGTATGTGAACCATAGTATTCCTGAACAAAACATGGTTTTCACCACTTTGTAAAACTTTGCACCTGTTTAGAAACTAGCCTATAAAATATCACCATTGGATGTAGATGTAGAGAGAAAAGAAATATGTTGGATTTATTGCCTAGTGAAATATTTTTTCTTTTTTTATTTAAATAAAATGATCATTGTGTTTTATGGTATATGTCAATAATTTAAAATACGTATTATAGTTTCAGTATTATCACTGACTTTTGAAAAAGATATGTTTGCAATAAATTAAAAAACTGTCATACTCTTTCGTGGAAAGCTTTAGAAATGATATAATTATTAAATATATTAAACAGAGAAAACAAAATATCTGAAATGAATTTCCGTTATTTATAAATTCCCAGTTAGTGGTATGTCTCTATAATAGCAGGAATGGACTAAGATTCAAGATGAATACATTCTAAAGATCTTCTCTATGATATAGTGCCAACAGTAAACAATAGAGTATTATGTATTTTAAACTTAGTTTGACATGGTCATGCATGCCTTTAATCCTAGCTCCTCAAGAGCTGAGACAGGAGAATTGCTTGAACCTGGGAAGCAGAGGTTGCAGTGAGCTGAGATCGTGCCATTGCACTCCAGTCTGGGTGACAGAGTGAGACTTCATCTCAAAAAATAGTAATGATAATAAAGCAAAATAAAATAAAATATGTTGAGAGAATAAATGTTGAGTGTCCTCACCAAAAGAAATTAAAAAGAAAAACTTCACAAAATATACATTCAAATTTTTGGAGATGATGGCTGCCTACTTCTTTCTGAAACCTTTCTTACAATATCCTAGTCAAAAGGTTACTTGCTTTTTTCTTAACCATTGGTAATTTCTTATGCTCACATTATTCGGCTTCAAAAGTGGTATAGTTTGGCTCTGTGTCCACATGCAAATTTCATCTTGAGTTGTAATCCCCATGTGCAGGGGGAGCAAACTGGTGGGAGGTGATTGAGTGATGGGGGAAAACATCCCTCTTGCATGAATTTGAGACGTTTACTTTGGACTCAGAATTTCTCAACTGAGTAAAAATCTGTCTTGAATGATAAGGCATGGCTCAAGCTCAAGCTTGACAAGTGCAGACGGAATGTACAAATCTAGACTGTCTCTTTTCTATCTATTTTTTTCTGTATTTGTGGGTGTCATTTGCCAGTATTCTTTTTCCGGATTCCCATCTATAGCTATATTCCAGCACAAAGGAATTTTTGCATTTCACCAGGCATATATATTCATTAATCAACTATAGTATGGGATACCTGAAGGCAGACTACTGTGGCTTACAGAAGGAGACTAAACTCTGTAAGAAGAGCAGAAAGTTAAAAGGGAAGCATACGCTGACTTTGGTTAGCAGAGGAAGTAGAAGATTGAATTCTCAAACATTTGTTATGAATTTAGAAAGAGTTTCATTTCTTATTTGAGAGGTAATGGTAAATTATTCCCATTAAGAGTTCCCAGGTCTGCGAAGGTCAAAGCTAAGGAAATTCAATCAGGTGAGGCCTAGGAGCCTTGGAATCATTCAAGCTTATCTCAATTTCATCTTGTCTGCAATTTACATATGGAAAACAATTTGGGATATTGGGCATGGTTTTCTCTTTCTAGATGTATCTTATGATTTTCCTTCTGTGATTTTGTCCATTGCTTGAGAAAGTGTTCTCTATTTTGGAAATCTGCAGACATTTCTTTCCAATTTCCTCCATCCTATCCAGGCAGGAATCTATTTTCTATCTGGCAACATGCTTCTCCCGTCCAGTGTTTGAATGATATGTTTTCTCTCTGTGAATTCTCTCCTCTTGCCATGTGGAAGTAACGCTGTATTTGGCATCCAAATTGTACTTGCCTTCTGCCCATTCTGCTTTCTGAACTGTGCACAGAGGAATCTAAATATTTCTGTAGAAGAAAGAGAAAAGGGAGTCAAATGAAACATATTAGAATCAGAACCTATTATACCAGACACAGCCTCTCATGACAAAGTTGTCTAGTAAATAGTTTTCTTTTCATTATGTCTTCCTCCCACAGAGAATCTTAATTGTGTTCTTTCAGACAGTAATGCTTACCTGCAAAGCAGCATCATGCTAAGAAAATGACATTTTCTTCAGTGTCTCTAAGTGCTTCAGGAATGGGTTTAGATATTGGCTGTATATCTGCCTCTTTCTATTATTTCCCTTATTTTACTTCTTACTGGGCTTACCCCTAGATCAGGTGGAATCATTCCCAAAACAATATGAGCTCCACAACAGGTGGCCAGATGGTGAGAAGCAGAAAAGTGCCTGAACAATTGACTTGTTGAGTTTTCCGTTTTTGCATAAAACCATCTGGTTTTCCAAGTCATAGCTCCAGCTGAAAACAATTTATCTTTTGAGACATTATTATTGCTCCATTATCTGGATCTGACAAATGAGAAGAAGTTTTCTGTTAAGAGTTTTCCACAATAGGGACTAGACTGGGAAGAAAGCTGCTATGTTAGCAGAACCTACTAAGTGTAATTATGAAAGAGAATTATTTTGTCTCATTCTCATTACTCTCCTGAACTGTATTTGCCTGGAGGAAAAATGAATATGAATGCTGACTGATCGTACATACTTGCCTGGCTAGAGTGGCACCAATGTTACTTGAAAAATTCCAAGGCTCCTAGGCCTCACCCTGATTAAATTTCCTTAGCTTTGACCTTTGCAGACCTGAAAGCTCTGAATACGAACAATTTATCATGACCTCTCAAAAAAGAAATGGAAGTTTTTTTGAAATTCACAACAGACATTTGAGAATCCAATCTTCTACCCTCTCTGCTAACCAAAGGCAGAATATGCATCTCTTTGAACTTTCTACTCTTCTACAGAGTTTAGCCAACTTCTGTAAGCCATAGTCTGCCTTCAGGTTTCCAATACTACAGTAGATTAATGAATTATACATATATCTGGTGAAACACAAAAATTCATTTGTGTTGGAATATAGCTCTAGTTGGGAATCCAGAGGAAGGATACTAGCAAATAACACCCTCAAATACAGAAAAAAAGATAGAAAAGAGGCAGTCCAGATTTGTAAATTCCATCTCTACTTGTCAACCTTGAGCTTGAGCCATGCCTTATCATCTGAGTCAGACTTTTACCTAATTGAGAAATTGTTAGTTCAAAGTAGGAGTGTCAAATTTATGCCCTCTCTTTTCAGGTATTTTTTAAAAAATTTTTTGTTGGATAACTAGAAAATATCTTCTAATCAGCAAAATAAAAAATCTGTTTCTTCCACTTTTTTTCTTTTTCTTTCTTTCTGCCAGCACTCTGTACTCAACCAGAGATATTTAAAGCATTCATTCATCAGTTGACAACATTATCAACTGTCTCAAAGACGTTCAATGGTATCCCCCAAATATCAGTGACTTATTATAGCCTTATAACCACACATAGATTTTCAAAGAGGTTCTTGGTTATTATATCAGTAGTACGTGGTTGCAATTTTAGATGTGATTGATACGTTACTTGTGCACATTTGTAATCCTCCACACTTTTAGTTTGACAAAATAAGTCCCCACATGAATTGGGAGTAGATTGGAGCCTTTGAATTCAGATTTTCAAGAAACAACTTTTATATAACAAATTTGTCTCCTACTGAATCACCATCCCAATGGAATGGCAGGAAAAAAAATTAAACTATACTTTTCTATGTGCCATCCTGCCCCCGGAACAGGTGATGCTCTGATTGCTGGACTAAAATGTGCTAAAGCATCAGGAATTGGGATCTAGACGTTTTCTTAATATCTATATTTTTGTAAAATATATTTTTAATATCTATAATCGTCAAATGTTTATTAAAGCTGTGAGACTAAGGGCTATCTTCTATTTACACTCAATGTTTAGAACATCTCAGTAAATTTCAGTTGCATGGTTTATTTCCTTTGTTATGCATTTCATTTTCTGAAGATGAGAAACATAATGTTGCCTCTGTGAAGTAAATTATAAAAACTCATGAAATGGATTTATAAATATAATACATCTGCAAATCGAATTTGTTTTATCTGAACCTATATGAAAATTATTTGATATTTATACAAATTTATTTTAAACAAATATTTGAGGAAAAAATTTAATTAAGATCATTTTGGCATATATATGTCATAGTAATTTCAGATTTATATTTGTTGGTAAAATTTAATTTGTCAGACTTATCTGAGCCAAAGTGTCAAACTAAACATTTAAATGTCTAAAAAAAATTTACTATGAAAACATCTGATGTTCAAAATAACTAGGTTTAAAGGATGAGTCTCCTATGAACACCTAATGGAGAATGTATTAATATACTTAAAGTTTATACAAATTATTACATTAAGAACTTTTAGTTTTTCGGGTCTAAATGAGTTGTACTCTTTGACTTAGTGTGTTGATGTCTTTTGGGTAAATTTAGAAAGATTGTATATGAAAATGTAAATACAAACATGAAAATACAGTTATATTTATTTGGAGCTAACTAAATTGCTTAGGACATTTAATTGAAGAAGAATTTGGTTCACCAGGAAAATTTCCTAACTTTGATTTGTAGAGAAATGTAAACAATAGAAATCATATGAAACTCCATTAATTATTCCAAACCAAAATGTGTATCTTAGAGAGTACTAAGCAAAACAGGCCGGGCACAGTGGCTCATGCCTGTAATCTCAGCACTTTGGGAGGCTGAGGTGGATGAGTCATGAGGTCAGGAGATCAAGACAAGCCTGTCTAATATGGTGAAATCCCATCTTTACTAAAAATAAAAAAATTAGCCAAGCATGTTGTCAGGTGTCTGTAATCTTAGCCACTCTGGAGGCTGCACACAGGAGAATTGTTTGTCCTCCGGAGGTGGAGGTTGCAGTGAGCCAAGACTGTGCCATTGCCCTACAGTCTACATACAGAGTGAGACTCCATCTCAAAAAAAAGAAAAGAAAAAGAAAAAGAGGGGGAATACTAAGAAAAACAAAGTAGAAGTAATATTTATGTATATATATATATATATATAGATAGATAGATAGATAGATATGTATTTTTGTATGTTTTCTTGATTAACAGAAAATGTAATGCAGAGAAGACATAACATTATCTTTAAAGTAAATTAGGTTTACCATCTCACAAAATGTACAAAGGATAATCAGAGACTATTATGAAAAATTCTATGCAGCAAACTAGAAAATGTAGAGAAATTGGATAAATTTCTAGAAACACATAACCTCCTAAGATTGAATCAAGAAGAAACTGAAACACTGAACAGACCAGTATTGAGTTCCAAAATTGGCTCAGTAATAAAAACCTACCAATTAAAAAAAAAAAAGTCCCAGATCAAATAGATTCATAGCAGAATTCTCCCAGTCATACAAAGAGCTGGTACTAATTCTATTGAATTTATTCCCAAAAATTAAGTAGGATGAAATCCTCCCTAACTCATTCAATGATGCCAGCATCACTCTGATACCAAAATCTGGCAAAGATAAAACAGAAAAAGAAATCTACAGGCCAATATAGCTGATGAACATAGACAGAGAAATCCTCAAGAAAAACAAATCAAAACAAAACAAAACAAAACAAAACAAAAAAACAAAACTGGCAAACCGAATTTAGCAGCACATCAAAAAGTAAATACATTGTGACCAAGTAGGCTTCATTCCTAAGAAGCAAGATTGGTTCAACATATGCAAATCAATAAATGTGATTCACCATAGAAACAGAATTAAAAACCATACAGTCACCTCAGTAGATACAGGAAAAGCTTTCAGTACAATTCAACATCTCTTCATGATAAAAACCCTCAACAAACTAAGCTTTGAAAGAACATACCTTCAACATAATAAGAGCCGTCTATGACAAACCCACAACCAACATCGTACTGAAGGGAGAAAAGCTGGGAGCATTTCCTTTCAAAATCAGAACAAGCTTAAGATATCCTCTGTCACCTCTCCTATTCAACATAGTACTAAAAGTTCTAGCTAGAGCAAACAGGCAAGAGAAAGAAGTGAAAGACCTCCAAATTAGAAAAATAAGAAATCAAACTCTTTCTCTTTGCTAATGATGCTATTCTATACCTAAAAATCCCACCTGATCTTCAACAAAGTTGACAAAATAAGCAATGGGGAAAGGATTCCTTTTCAATAAATGGTGCTGGGCTTCCTGAACTGGACTCCAACCTTTCATTATACATGAAAATGAACTCAAGATGGATTTAAGATTTAAACGTAAGACTGCACAATGTAAGAATCCTAGAAAACTCAGGAAACACCATCCTGGATATAAGCCTTGGAAAAGAATTCATTACTAAGGCCTCAAAAGCAATTGCAACAGAAACAAAAATTGACAGTTGGGACCTAATTAACCTCAGGAGTGTCTACACAACAAAAGAAACGATCAACAGAGTAAACAGACAACCTACAGAATGGCAGACAATCTACAGAAACCTACAGAATTGGAGAAAATATTCGCAAACTGTGCATCTAACAAAGATCTGATATCTAGAATCTACAAGGAGCTTAAACAATTCAACAAGCAATAAAACTAACTCCATTAAATAGAGGGTGAAAGACATGAACAGACATTTCCCAAAGGGGACATATAATAATCTAACAAACATATAAAAATGCTCCACATTACTAATAAGAAACCTGAAAATCAGAAATACAATGAGATAAAATTTCACACAAGTAAGAATGGCTATTACTTAAAAAATAAAAATAAAAAATAACATATTTTGATGAGGTTATGGAGAAAAGAGAATACTTGTAGCATGTTGACAGAAGTATAAATTTGTTCAGCTACTGTGGAAAACAGTTGGGAGATTTCTCAAAGAACTTAAAACAGAATTACCTTTAGATCCAGCAATCCCATTACTGGGTATGTATCCAACAGACAACAAGTTGTTCTACCAAAAAAATGTACATTCTCATGTTCATTGCATCACTATTCACAGAAGCAAAGATATGAAATAAACTTAACCTCCTGTCAATGGTGGATTGGATTAAGAGAATGTGGTATATATACACCCTGGAATACTACACAGCCATAAAAAGAATGAAATCATGCTCTTTGTAACAACAGAGGTGCAGCTGGGGGCCATTATCCTAAACAAATTAACACAGGAACAGAAAACCAAACACCACATGTTCTCACTTAAAATGGGAGATAAAAAATGGGTATTCATGAACATAAAGATGCAACAATAGACACGAAGGACTAATAGTGGGGGAGAGACACAAGGTCTGAAAAACGAACTGTTGGGTTCCATGCTCACTATCTGGGTGATGGGATCATTTGTATTTACATCATACAATATGCCCATGAAACAAACCTACCCATGTATCTAAAACAAAAGTTGAAATTATAAATTAATAAATAAATGAGATGTATTAGGTTTAATAATATATTATCCCACTTCTTAAAATATACATTAAATGTGACAATGAAATTCCTTTAACATTAATTATTAGTAAAAGAGATACGATTATTTCTAACAGTGGTAAACATGAGAAATTGATGAACATGAAACTATTCCTACTACAAATGTAAATTTTTTAAAATAAAATGTGAAGTATATAATCGAAGATCAAAGTGACTTCCTTTTTCATACGTTTGATGATCATCAGAATTCATAAGTTGATGTCCCACACTGTGTTTCTTGGGCATAATGCATATAAGTGTGTGAATTTGTGTTTGTGCATGCCAAAATTTAATATTGGAGTGGAAAATAAACAAAAAATACTTAAAGGAAACAAAGACAATAGTAATTGGTCTAGCTTTATCAAACACAATTATTTTGCATTGTATAAAACTCTCAAAAAATGTAACTAATTAATATATTTTATCTATCACTTCTTGGCCTTTTGGCTAAGATCAAGTGTAATATATTTTATCTATCTAAATATTTCTGAAAAAATAAATTGTATAGAATTAATCATATTTTAAACCTTGTTTCATATGCTTTATGATATCCAAATGAGTGTGTATGTTAATCTACGACAGAATAAGTAAACACTGACCTTGCTTTTTTGAAGATACAATAAAATAAAGAGATTTGGGTAACTGAAGTATAGACAAATGTGCCCAGAAATGCTTTATATCTGGATCTAAAGTCAATTGTCATGTATAAAAAAATACAAGACAGTCCGGGCATGGTGGCTCACACCTGTAATCCCAGCACTTGGAGAGGCTGAGGCAGGAGGGTCAACTGAGGTCAGTTAGAGACCGTCCTGGTCAACATGGTGAAACCCCGTCTGTACCGAAAATACAAAAATTAGTTGGGCATGGTGGCGCATGTCCATAGTCCCAGCTACCAGGGAGGCTGAGGCAGGAGAATTGCTGGAACCCAGGAGGTGGAAGTTCCAGTGAGCTGAGACTGCACCACTGCACTCCAGTCTGAGTGACAGAGTGAGACTCTGTCTCAAAAAGAAAAAAAAAATGTTTAGGAAAAGCATTAATGTGTTATATTTATGTATTTTTATGGTCTTTAATACCAGTCTTTTAAACAATTTTACATCAAGATGACTTTGTTAGTATTGGTTCCTAACAGAAATAAAATAGTAAGACAAAAGTTTAAAATGTGCTAGAAAAGTTATAGCTTCACTTAGTTATTTTCACACACGACAATTCTTATTCAAATTAACAAATAGGTATTATTGCAAATTAAATGAAAATTATTCTAGTTAATGTCTCAAAATTCCATCCTATTGAAGTGTATGACCTACTCTTTAAATGCCACATAAATATTTCCCTAATCAATGACATCATAACAACTATATTTTGTAATATAGCTGAAAACATTTTTTCACTGCTCAATTAGTGATAAAGATAAGACCAGTCACTTCCTTGATTTAAGTTGAAAATGTGTCAAGGCTATCACACTCTATTCATCATTTACATATAGCCTATTGACAATTCACGGCTAAAGAATCATGCACAAAGATAGTAACCCATCATGATTCAGTGCTAATTAGCTGTTTTTGCTGGAAGTTTTCCCGTTAATACTCTCATATCATGCTGAAATATTTATATTCTGTAGGGTATGCTTTATGTCATTTCAATTAATCCATCAGATTTTTTTTTTTTGGTTATTACTGCTGCTAGGTAAACAAAGATAAGCCTCTAGCATCTTACAATTTAAACATATCCTTAAGTAGAGCATAAAATTAATATAAAGCTAAACATATATGCCATTAGAGATTAACCATTATTAATCATAATTTATAATTGTGTAGAGGGTAAAATATCTAAATTGGAATGAACTCTGTATTGGGAACATCAGTTATTAAAAAAGTAATGCTGGGTGTGTGTACCCAGATGTGGCACCAAAGGAGTAAATACAGTGTTTTTTTTTTCATCTGACTTACCATAATATTTGATGTTTTTTTTTACTGTTAAGTTAAAGGCGTTTAACTTCTTTGAGTTGAAACTTCATAAACTTAATCCCTAAAAAAATTCTCTATATAGAATTCTAAACAACGGATACAAATACGTATGTTTACCTGTGTCTGTGAGGGGTGTGTGTGTGTGTGTGTGTGTGTGTGTGTGCACGGTAGTATGACTATTCTGCTATTCACCATTTATTTCGCCACTCATACTTCAGTGAAAAATTCCTCATAGTGAGGAATAAAAGTGTCTCTTTTAAATTCTTAGCTTACCTCCCATTTTCACTTCAGTAGTTTGTTGATCAGCTTTAGCTTCCTATTAGTGACCTCCTATTTTCAAAGCTGAAGCACTGATAATGAATGTTTAACTTCTCAATGTCAAATCTGAGTCAAAGTGTAGTCTGCAAAGCAGAAAACTTTTTCAATTACCCTAAATGTTTTATACATATCTGCTGCACATAGACCATTAAAATTTGGTAAAAATGAATTTATTTCCCCAAATTTCATACTGTAAATATTTCAACAGCCTGAGAAAGCCTACGAATGTCCTTGTACTGACAGGAGAAATTGGAGAAAAATGTTTCATTCTCTGTTACAAGAAAGACATTTTTTTCCCAATAGCCAGCCTCACCTCAGAGCCAGTTACTCTGTTATTACACAGCCACAGTATGTAAAGTAGTTAAAATAAGTCCAGAATTAAAGACAGTATTTAAGCAGCAACTATAATAATACTCTGGTCATCCATAAACTTTAAAATCAGGAAAATGCATAAAACTAGATATACATACACATACCAAATGACCCAGCAATTCCATTTATACATGTTTATTCTAGGAGAAAGAAAATATATATGTACACCGAGACTCATATGAAAGTTTATAACAGCTCTATTCACAGTATCCAAAACCTGGAAATAACCCAAATGTCAATTAATGTGTGAATGAATACACACATTGCAGAAATTTCGTTACAAGAGAATATTATTCAGCACTGGAAAGTAGGGAACTACTGATAACATTTAACGGCATTCATGAACACATTATGCTGATAAAAAGAAGCCAGTTGTCAAATAGAACAGATATACTGTTGATTCAATTTGTGTGAGACTTAGAAGAGGAAAATTAATATGTAGTCTCAAAAAGCATATTGGTCATTACTTGGGACTAGAGAAAAGAATATAAGGAAACCTTTGGGGTTTTTAAAAATGCTTTCTTATCTCCATTGGGGTGGTAAATAATAGAGTTTGACACTGTCAAACACATTTTAAAAGGTACACTCAAAATGGATGTGGTTTTTAAAATGCAAATTACATCTCAATAAAGTTGATTAAAAATTTCTGAAAGTGTTAATATTTATTTATTGCATACAATGTATGCTGCACCATCTCATGAGTTTGCACACATTCTTACACTTTTATTTGGTGATTCTTACTGATGTAAAAGTTACTTTCATGTTGCAGTGTTTTTAAAGCTTTACTTCTAATAGTCATAGAAATGGGTAAAATAAATCAGATAAATGAAAATAAGTATGTCCATGTTACCCTTATATTCCCATTTGCACCATAATAATGTCTTAATTTAAAAACAAGCATTTTCTGAATAATACAACTATTATAGCAAGACCAACTCTATTCCTCTGCCACCATGTCAGATAGTCTTTTTGATATGTTTTATAGGTTACTTCGTTTAGTTGCTGTAAATCTTTGATGAAGGTTTCTACTTGTAAAGTGGAATTTTCCCAAAATTGAAAGCATTTTCAGAATTATTTCAATTAGAATGTGTTCAATAACTCTTTAGCAATTGCAGCCTCATGAGAAAGAGTACATATTATTTTAGTCAGCCAGTCAACAAGTATTTATAGAGCTCTCACAGGATGTCTTACATTGTACTAAGCAAATTTATTACTTCTTTTCAAGTACCTATGAGGCAAAAGGATATTTTCCCAGAGTTGCTGTAAAATGTATTTCACAATTTTGATTAAATGGGGGAAAAGAAGGGAAGAAATTGGCATTGTAATGTAACATTTTTCCTTTTTTTATGTTACAGTGTATGCTTTCAGGTGAATCTCTCTCATTTGAGTATGTAAGGCATACAGGATTGCAAATATTATGATATACAGGTCAGAAGTGACACCAACTGTAAATATAAAATTCCTCAATATATCTCCTTATAGCTCCATGAACAAATAAAAGGGGTAGAAAAATTAGATGCTGAAGCAAATGCCAATTATCTTGGGCCTGTTTATTTTGTATAAACAGCCTAAATTCAAGATTTCTTCCAATAATATACATTACCATTTCCAATCATCAACTCACATGATCCCAAAACTAGAAACTGCTGGGCCCCTCTGGATTCTGATCCTCTGATTGTTTCCCGTAAGGATAATCAATTCCTTTTTCCTCCATCAGTCACCACCTACATGTCCACAATATACATTAATTTCAGAGTATATCAGGGCATATGTTCAATGTTACCTACTTTAAAAATTAATGTAGTAAGTCATGCCTTGTAACAATGTTCTTGGAATATCACATGACTGTAAGAAATATTGCCGAGTTTAAAATGAGGAAACTGAAATCAGCCGAGGAAAATCGAATTCCAATTTATTAAGCTCCCAGGCGAGGTTCTGTGGTCTGGGAAAGGGGGCCAGAGAAGTCGCGCGCAACTTCTCAGTTTTATAGGGGTCAGAGGCCATTGGGTGGGCATTGGGAGACAAAGCATAGGGCAATTGATTGGGTATTGGGAAACAGAGCTTGGTCGGGGCAAGCTGCTACTGGTAGGTAGGTGGGATTTTCAGTGCGCGGGCATTAGAGGCGATTGATTGGATATTGGGAAACAAAGCATGGGGCAACCGATTGGATATTGGGAAGCAGGGTTTTTCAGATTTCGGCGGGGTTTTTCAGCGGGCTAGGTGCTGAGTGCAGATTTGGGTGGGGAGCGCAGAAGTGGGCGTTAGGGAAGCTATGTGACGGAGCTCAGGTAAGCGCTGAAGGGTGAGGTAGTTTCCAGGCTTAGGGAGGGATGGGCGTGTCTGAGCTCCCGGCAAGGCAGCCGGCCTTACAATGACAATATTAAATATCAGGTAGTTTGGGATGCAAGCTGCACCCAGATACATGTACCCACATGCACACACAATACTCAGTGAGATATCAGAAACATTTTTTTTTTCTTAAATCAGAACTCACTTGTTATTTTTTGATATTCTAAGTGCAATTTTCTCCAAATTATAGCTCCCTGGTTTCTTCCAAACTATTCAGCCAGAAAGAGATATAAATGTACATTTGAAATTGCCCAAAATTATGACTGATATAGAATACTGTCTTTCTCTAAAATGTCCAGTCATTAAACTTTGAAAACTCATGCTAGTGAGAACATGCAATCACTAGCCAGAGAGTATTAATTTGAAAACAGACAGCAATGGTTTTATATTTCTATTTTGAATGTTCTCTATAAAAAAACATTACAAATATCTGTTTTTACTGATCTATATCATAGTTAGCCTACACTTAGTACAAGTACAAAATAACAATGATTAAAATGAAAGCATTATATTTACCACTTTTTTTTTTACTTTAAACTATTTTAAATGAAATAATACAGCAAAAGAATACTTTAATGAAAACAACAGGCATACTATTTATATGCAATGTTCAGCCCCCTTAGTACAAAGAAGATAGAAAAGAATGTTTATTATTCCTGTGAGAAGGAGGAGCTCAGTCATTTCTATAAGTGTTTGACTTCAGGGTAAGTTACAATTTAAAATTTCCTACTGGGTTAATAGCAGGTACCAAAAGTTCAGAAGAGGAGCAGTAATTACTTCTTCCAAATGCAGGGATGTGTCAGGAATATCATGCAGTTTAGCACTACATATATCCTGTTCGTTTCATTATGGCTTAAAATACATGCAATTTAATGTTACTTCTCCTAAAATATCCAAAGATTATGTCATAATCAGATTAGTGTATTTGGTTATTTCAAGTTATACATTTTTTTTCTCAGAATTCAGTTTTTTTATGAAAGTGCATACAAATAGTCTGTGTATAACAGAGGATGACTGATTCTGAACATCACTGTCCTGTGATAAACAGGGCATATGTGTAACAGATTTCTCTGGATTGAAATAGTCTGGGTGTTGTAAAGGTCATAGTTTGGTAATTTGGGCACTATCTAAGGAATTGTGTAAATCTTAAATCGGCTGTTTTTCTTTCTAAATGGTCTGAAGATCACAGTCAATACTTCATGTATACATCAAACTCTCTATGGCTTCAACTCATTGATGTCCCAGCAAATTCTGTTTGCTTTCTTTTGTCTTCTCTACTCCCTTAATAATCAGCCTTGCTTGCTGGGGAAACCTCCGTTATGTGCACGTGGCTTTCTGTCTGATGTGGTTCTGGATGCTCTTTCTCCAGGCCTCTGCTTCCCTCACTCTGCTGCATCTCACTCTGTGTTCCCATAACAGCTTCATTAAACTTGAACAAACACTTCTTTTGCTGAGCTTGATTTCTCTCCAGTATATGAAAACAATTTGGACATTGTCTTAGGTGCTTATTAACTCACAGTTATTTTAATGATCTACTTATTTATTTCTTGTTAGTGACTTCTGTGAGGTCACAGGACTCTGAGGATGAGAAGTGAAACTGCAGCCCGGACAGAGGATTGCTAAGACATGCAAACTATGGTATACTAAAAAAGTAATAAAAAATTAAACAATAAACAGCCTTGTTTTTAAACGAAGCTCAGTGCCTATGTTTACTCTCCCTGATAAGTCAGTTCTTCACTTGAGGGTCCTAGGTTTCCCAAGCAGACAGAAGTGAAGTGCCTTGCTAGCTTTTCACATACACAGAGTCAGATAACCTTAATGTTTCCCTCAGCTTGACCAAAATTTCAACAGTTTTCTTCCTCATCTTAGGATCATGCCCTCCCTCTTCTATAGAACATTTACCTTAGGAAACTCTCTGGTGTGAATTCTTTCTTTCCCTCTTTGAGATGGAACTCATCTCCAAGCCTTTAGCTGGGTTTACAATTTAGGACTTTCTCAAGGAGCCATCTCTTTGGAATGTAATCATCAGGAAAGATAAAGCCCTTGTCCCTTAGCCTCCGCGGAAGGACAGCAGCCTAACTGCCATAAACACCAATTAGCAAACACAAAGTAATCATATAATTCAAAGTTACCCATGTAATTTACTTTAGTGAGGGCACTGTATTACTCTGTTTTCATGCTGCTGATAAAAATATAGCTGAGACTGAGCAATTTAATAAAGAAAGAGAATTAATGGACTTACAGTTCTGCATGGCTAGGGAGGCCTCACAATCGTGGTGGAAGGCAAGGAGGAGCAAGTCACATTTTACATGAATGGCAGCGGGTAACGAGAGAGAGCTTGTGTAGGGAAACTCTCTGTCATAATACCATCAGATCTCATGAAACTGATTCACGATCATGAGAACAGCACAGGAAAGACCTGTACCCATGATTCAATTACCTACTATTGGGTCCTTCCCATATGTGGGAATTATGGGAGTTGCAAGATGAGATTTGGGTGGGATACAGCCAACCCATATCAGGCACTTATTTTGTTTTAAAATAAAATAAAGTTATGTAACTTAAAATAAAATTATATCATTTATTTTATTTTAAAGTAAAATAAAATTATATGACTTAGAGTTATATGTCATAATTATATATCCTAATAGCATATATCTTAATACACTTAATACGTATACACACATAATATCTCTATTCTAAAAATTGAGTATGCTATTCTTTTTTTTTTTTTAAAGATGAAGTCTAGCTCTGTCTCCAGGCGGAGTGTACTGGCATGATCTTGGCTCACTGCAACCTCCACCACCCATCAAGCAATTCTCCTGCCTCAGCCTCCCGAGTAGCTGGGATTACAGGTGAGCGCCACCATGCCTGGCTAATTTTTGTATTTTTAGTAGATAGGGGTTTCACCATGTTGGCCAGGATGGTCTTGATCTCTTGACCTCGTGATCTGCCTGCCTCAACCTCCCAAAGTGTTGTAATTACAGGCGTGAGCCCGTCTGGCTGCTATTCTTTTAATATAGCAAACTGAGCTAGTGAGTCAATGGGAAACCAGTCTCCACTACTGAAAAAATAAGTTTAAAAGAAGGACCTGGAAGAGAATTTCCTAATACAGAGAGTGTAGATTTTGTGTAAGAATATTAAATCCTCTGGGCAGACCGTTAGAAATTGGTAGCACAGCGCAGAACCATCAGGCTAAGCATCCTAAAATTACCACATACAGAAGTCACTTCATAAAGTCCTGAAAATATTCTTAAATATGATGAAAAGCATATCAATTGGTAAAAAAATATGTTTTATTTCTCTTGTTGGAAAACAGAAGAAAGGCCGCTGAGGAACAACTAATAAAACATGGGAACAAAGTGGGTAACACTGGTTTATTTTATTAGAAGAGTCCCGCAGAGTTGCATGCGACATGCAGGGCAGATGCAGAGGAGCAGCAGAATGCCGTGGAGATGGGTAGGATCTTAAATTAAGTAGGAACACATACACTTGATAAAGAAAACTTCCAAAGCAAAAACAAGCACAACAAATTCAGAGTACCTCTGCTTTGACCTCAAGTGGGAACCCTAAAGAAGAGAAAAAGAGGGGGTTTCTCCATGTTGGTCAGGCTGGTCTTGAACTCCCGACCTCAGGTGATCTGCCAGCCTCAGCCTCCCAAAGTGCTGAGATTACAAGCATGAGCCACCTCACCTGGCAGCACATATACTAAAATTGGAACGATACAGAGAAGATTAGCATAGCCCCTGAGCAAGGATGACATGCAAATTCATGAAGGGTTCCATATTTTCAAAAAATAAAAATTAAAAAAAAAAAAGAATCAGTTTCAGATATAGGAGAAAGAGTGCCAGGAAGCCACCTGCTCTTTAAGTTCATTATGTCAGTCAAGGTTGTTGATTACTAAATAATCAAAAGTACTCTATCTACTTTAAGTGAAAAGGGGATTCATTATTGAATAAGTCATTCATTA
This sequence comes from Alouatta palliata, assembly GCA_004027835.1. NCBI lineage: Eukaryota > Metazoa > Chordata > Mammalia > Primates > Atelidae > Alouatta > Alouatta palliata. The sequence continues at coordinate 68,048 of PVKV010004727.1, forward strand.
AATCATTAAGTAATGATTGGAAGAACAGAGTAGCTGTGTATGGGCTTCTCTCACCAGATGCCTCCTCAAAACCACACAGCAAGATCCTACTTGGGGAGAAACCTTCACCTCTGCAGATTCTGCACTGTGGACACAAAACAAACATGTTGACTAGAGGACAATGGCTACTACCACTAGACAGGTGTCACTCTGTGACCTGGCAACCATTAGAAACCTGTGCTGCTGCTAATTATGAAAGATAACACCATTTCGCTGCTCACATCTGCAAACAGTGGAATTCTATACTGAGTTTTTCCTTTCGTTATTCCATTCTGAAGAGACGTCCGAAATGGGCCTATTAGAGCTGTAAATGGAGCTAGAAATATGTTTTGATTCCTTTACCAGAATAATAGAACTTTTTTTCTTTTTTTTTTTTTTTGTTTTGAGATGGAGTCTTGCTGTGTCACCCAGGCTGGAGGGCAGTGGCGTAATTTCGTCCCACTGCCACATCCGCCCCCATGGTTCAAGCAATTCTTTGCCTCAGCCTCCTTAATAGCTGGGATTACAGGTGCCTGCCACCTCACCTGGCTAATTTTTGTATGTTAGTAGAGATGAGGTTTCACCCTCTTGGCCAGGCTGGTCTTGAACTCCTGACCTCATGATCCACCCACCTCAGCCTTCCAAAGTGCTGGGATTATAGGCATGAGCCACTACACCCAGCCATGATAGAATATTTAAGGTAAGTATTTTCCCATACATAGACTGGGTATTTTAAATGGATTATTTGACAGCATTTACTTTATATTAAACTTTCAATAACCAGCCGAAATCTACAATAAAAGGTTTAACAAAACTTCATCTCATATAAACAAAGTCACATTTTTTACATAAGATGACATTGCTAGTTGAGTGTTCTTCAACACATTATTTTCAATTTCAATTCCATTTTCAATCTTTCAGTTCTATGATCGCTATTGATAAGAATCTATCAGAGGAGTTTTGAAAGTTAAGAATGATACTATTGGTGAAAATACTTCTGGGGATAAGTTGATAAGCACTTTGTCTTTTTAAGTTTTTACTGTATCAGGCTAAAAAAAAGAGAATATGGTAAACTTCAGTTTCTCTACTTATTTTTTCAATATTTAAAAATTTTAAAACTATGATATGATTTACTTGTTAATTATGCATATTTTCACTGTCAATTTCTTCTGGTAAAATTCAAGTCCTTGAGGACAAAAATCTTTTTCTGTTTTGTTCAATTATGCTTGCCAGGAAATTAACATAGGGTAAGTCATAGGCTTACCCTACGTCATAAATATGAATGAATGAATAAATGTGTTTTTTAAAATAGGCACAAGAGTTAAGATAAAACTCTTCTTTCTCATTCTCAAACACTGATTAAGTAGTTTGAATTAAGTAACTGCTATATTTTGTCTACTTTGTCAGTAGGTGTCTTAGTTTGGAATGTTAGAATGCAGTATCATAGATTGGATGGCTTATAAACAAAAGAAATATATTTTTCAAAGTTTGGAGGCTGAAAGTCTGAGTTCAGTGTGCCACCATGATGGAGTTCTCATGAGGCTCCTCTTCTGTGCTGCAGACCACCTACATCACATTGTATCCTCACGTGGTAGGAGAGGGCAAGAGAGATATTTAGCTTCTTTTTACAAGGGAACTAATCTCGTTAATGAGGCTCTACTCTCATAACCCAATTATCTCCAAAATCCCCACTATCAAATACCATTTCACTGTGGATTAGATTTCAAGATATGTATTTTGTGAAGAACGCGGTAATTCAGTCCATTACACTAGGGTTTGTAAGTGCTAAATAGATACCCTTATCTATGGTATAATTATACATTTCATTTTATTTTTGTCAGTGTACATACATAACATATTATTTGGTGTATAAATATTTTAAGATATAGAAATATATAATTTTTAAATTTTGGTGCCTTTTGTCTTTAATTATAATTTTTGTTCATATTCTGAATACAATAATTGCTTGTAAATTACTTATGTATGTACATTAAAAGCCAAATATAAGATTTAAATTAGCGAACAAAAAAATTTTGGCACTGGAATCACTAAATGAAATGACTTTCATTGTGGCATAGAAGTGACTTTGAACTTTTTACTTGAAAATGTTTCTAATTCTGAAATAAAAGTTTAACAATAAAAAGATATTTGAAACTAGGCTTTTCTAGCAGTGATCTGTGAAGATATTTTTTGGAGATTATGTTAATAACAATACTTATTATTATTAAATAAATGTGATGTCATTAGCATTTCACATGTTGTTTTATACAACATTTAATTTGAAATACAAAACTGTGTTTATTGCCAGTTGTATCTGTTTTTAGGAATTTGTTATATGAAAAATAGGGTAAAATAGAACTTAAAGTTGTAGGAAGCTTTATGAATTTGGTTCATATATTTTTCATGTTTCTCAGTTGTGGAAAATGTATATCTATATACCTGGAGTACTGCATATTTAGGTGAAGGCACAATGGAAAGTTTCTCTCTTCCAATGAGAAGGCGACCTTACCAGAATTAAAGTTGAAATTTGTGTTCTAATTTCTCATTTTATTGACTCTCAAGCACTTACATATCTAAAAAGTCAGTTGCCGAGGTTCTTTTTTTTTTTTGACACAGTGTCTCGCTCTGTCCCTCAGGCTGGAGCGCAGTGGCAGGATCTCAGCTTACTGCAATCTCCGCCTCCTGGGTTCAAGCAGTTCTCTTGCCATCAGCTTCCCTAATATCTGAGATTATAGGCACATGCCACCACTCCTGGCTAATTTATTTATTTATTTATTTATTTTTATTTTTTGTATTTTTAGTAGAGACAGATTTTCGCCATGTTAACCAGCCTGGTCTTAAACTCCCGACCTCAGGTGATCCACCATCCATCTTGGCCTCCCAAAGTGCTGGGATTACAGTCATCAGCACTGAGCCTTATTTTTACTAACTTACTTTACCTTTTTTTTTTTTTTTTTTTGAGACAGAGGTTCGCTTTGTCACCAGGCTGGAGTGCAGCAGCTGGATCTCTGCTTACTGCAAACTTGGACTCCCTGGCTCAAACAATTCTTTTGCCTCGGCCTCCCAATTATAACATTGAATTATAATTATAGACAAAAGGCACCAAAATTTAAAAATTATATATTTCTATACCTTAAAGTATTTATACACCAAATAATGTTAGTTATGTACACTGACAAAAATAAAATTAAATGTATAATTATACCATAGATAAGGGTACTTATGTATCACTTACAAAACCTACTGTAATGGACTGAATTATCATGTTCTTCACAAAATACATGTCTTGAAATCTAATCCACAGTGAAATGGTATTTGATAGTGGGGATTTTGGAGATAATTGGGTTATGAGAGTAGAGCCTCATTAATGAGATTAGATTCCTTGTAAAAAGAAGCTAAATAACTCTCTTGCCCTCTCCTACCACGTGAGGATACAATGTGATGTAGGTGGTCTGCAGCACAGAAGAGGAGCATCGTGAGAACCCCACAACACCCAGTTAATTATTGTATTTTTAGTACAGATGGGGTTTCACCATGCTGGCCAGGATGGTCTTGATCTCCTGACCTCGTGATCCTCCCACCTCACCCTCCCAAAGTGCTGTGATTACAGGTGTGAGCCACGGTGCCCAGCCATATATCATTTTTAATGTGTCTACTCTGTCTACTGCAAGACATGTTAAGCATACAGAAGCAAAGCGACTTAATATTTTGGGGCATGTGTTATATGCCGGAATATTTGTCTTATTTTATATTTTATTTTCACAATTAACTTTGGAATTGAGAGTACCATTATCATTTTACAGTAAAGAAAACAGAAACTGATGAACTCATTCAAGGTCAAATATTCCTACTGATTCACTGTCCTAGAAAGACCAGGTAGCAATTGTTGACTGAGAATCTTTCAAGCATACTATTTTTAAAAAACACCCTGGCATTCATCCCTCCCTTTTCGTTTTCTTTAAAAAGAATTAATAAATGCCGGTTAAGAATGTCACTACTATTCTCCCTCCAGCTGTCCTTAGATAGTTAATTTGCCAGCTTCTTTCCACAGTCCCAGATCTTAGAGGACAACGTGGTTCTCTCTCTAAAATCTTAACTTCACATGAGTTGATGCTTGATTAAAAAAAGAAGAAATGCAATTACGTTGCGAATTTCCTGTGGATTCCTTGGATTTTTGCTTCTAAATCTACTAGGATTTCCGTTTCCATATACACAACACACACACAACTATACACAATCATTTTTATTGTTGCAGTAACAAATTATCAAACATAGCAGTTTAAAATAATAGAAATTTATTTTTTTTGCAGCTCTGGAAACTAACTTTCCAAAATGGGTTTTACCGGAAGAAAAATCAAGATTTCTGCATGGTCATGCTCTCTCTAGAGGCTCCAGGCAAGACTGTTTACTTGGAGTTTTTAGCTTCCAGAGGCTGCCAAGGTTCCCTGGCTATGGCTTTCTTTTACTTTGAAAGCCAGCAAAGGGCAGTTGTCTTTCTTACCTCTCATCACTCTGACATTGACACTTGTTTGACCTTCTACTTTCACTTTTAAGATCTCTCATGATTACACTGAGGTCAAGAGATCGAGGCTATCCTGGCCAACATGGGAAACTCCGTCTCTACTAAAACACTAAAGATTAGCCGGGCATGGTTGTGTGCACCTATAGTCCCAGCTACGGGGGAGGCTGAGGCATGGGAATTGCTTGAACCCGGGTGGTGGAGGTTGCAGTGAGCCGAGACTGTGCCACTGCACTCCAGCCTGGCAACAGAGCAAGTTTCCATCTCAAAAATAAATAAATAAATAAATAAAAATAAAAAATTCTCATGATTACATTGAGTCAAACTTGATCATCCGAAATATTCTCCCCATCCCCAAATCCTTATTGTAATCTCATTTATAAGATTTCAGGAATTAGGAAGTATACATTTTATGGAAGCATTTATTCTGTGTGTGTGTATATAGATAATGTATTTTAAAAACAGAAATCTTCAAACTGGAGTCATTTAATGAGCTATGCTCTTGGCATGGGGTATCTAATACTTGCCTGAACGTGAAACATTTGAGAAAGCATATTTGATTTTTATGTCCACAGGGTGATATTTAATGAATGACTGCTCCAGTGAACTGAAAGTTCCACCTTTAAATAAGCATTAATTTATTTCATATCATTACAATGTTAGAAGATAAATTATAAGAAAAATATGCTTCAGGCTTAAATATTATAGTTAAATAAATCCAAGATATAATGGCAGTATAAACTTGGGCTCAAAAGAAAATGTTATACATAAGCAAATGTTTCATTTGCTAAACATGTTTTACTATAATTTTTAAAGGCGATATAGATAACCAAGACATTCTTTAAATTGGTAAGCAAACAAAGACCTCACATCTATGTAGTTTCTCTTCTTGAAAAGTTTCAAATAACAGATGCACAAAATCCACTTTTATAAAAAATTTGCTTCTGTCTACATATTAGAAAAAATACATAAAAATTTCTCAATATCTTTAATAATTTATAATTTCTGTGATAAAAATACATAAAAATGTGTAATCAAGTCTATTTTTATTTCATGAACTTATTAATACTGTCATGGCTATATGAGATCCACCTGGAACAGATATATATTGAATTAAAAAAAAGGTTTTAAGTCTCCAAGGGAAATGCAGGTGATACTTTAGAAGATCTCAAATGGAGAAAAATACAGCAACCTCAAACTCTACAGGCAAAGGAAGTAATTTAACTAAACTTCAAATTAAACAAAAGCAAATTACAGATCACATGCAAAATTACCCATTTTGCATATGTAATTACGTTTTTATGCATCATTACATATAACCTTTTAAATTTAACCTCAGAACTTGCCTTTCTGCCTTGACCAAAATTATATATATAAAAGGATTGTATTAACACTATCAACTTTCCTTTGCAAAGCACCGCTTCTTCATTATTACTTTCTTTTCATTTAAGAGCAATGTCATTATCTTATTTTCTCTCATTTCCTAGTTTTTTTCCTGCTATTGTCTCAAGGATCCTTTGACTTCTCTTTTTCCATTTGTTGTCGATCCAAAGTTGCTTAATATTAAATTTGTTAATAGCCATGACCACACAATTTTGAAGATTATTAACAATATCCATTTGCCTTATTTTCAATCAGCGATTTGCAAATCTGGCTACCACTTGTAATGACTCGAGTTTTAAACAAATATCAGTTTCCCTCCCTATGGAGATTCTAATTTAATTAATGTGTGAAATAACAGCCACTGGAACATCTTAAAGACTCTCCAGGTGGTTCCAGAATGATTGCCAGGTGTAAAAGCATTGTAGGAAGCACTGCATAGCTCAAGGCCTAGGAAATTTTCTTACATCTCTCTGTAACAAGTATGTTGTCAGTTGTAGAAATAAGCCATCTCCAATTCTCAAAATAGCTCAATAAGGTAGATATAATTATGCCCACTTTACGGATGAAACATAGGTAACAAGTAACCTGTTCAAACTCACACATGGAATAATTTCACAATCCAGGATTAAAGCAAAGTCTGTCAGATTACAAAATGCATCCTCTTCAGTTTTCCATTCTCCAGAGACTAGCACAAGATTTAGGAGCCATTCAAATACATGTTAAATTATTTTCTATTGTCCTCAAACATTTTTGTGTTAATATTTCTAATTTTGGGCAACACATTTTTTCCACCAAATTCTACTGAAATTTCAGGATTTTAAATACAAAATAGCACTAAAAATTTAGACTACATTTTAGGGAATATTAGCTAGTTTGCAAATATGTAAAGCAAAAATAAAGTGAGATATACAATTAAACACTATTGCAAGACATTACAGATATTCATTTCTCCTATTCAGTTATGCATTTCTGATTCATGTTGTATTCTAATGGAATCTATATTAAATCAATATCTTTAAAGAGCTATGCACTCCACACCTTTTGCTTTATTTAATATTTTTAATATTTAAAAGAAAACTCCACATTTTCTTCAATTTTTGTTTAAATAAAAAAGTTAAAATTTAAAAAGTAAAATTTCTTTACTTTTAAAAGAATAATTGAAATATTCTTGAAAACAAGTATTTTCTAAATATTATTAGTGTATTCTTTAATTGGTTATGAATTGTATTAAAGTCATGGAATGTGAAAATATTTGCTAAGTTGATTCATCATGTATTTATTTCATGAGAATTTGAGGAGTACTTTCCTAAAATCTTTGCAATGATGTATTTCAAAATAAACCACAAATCACGCAGGCAGCCTAAGTAAGAGTTAAGATCAACGGCCTGCAATGAGTAGCAAGATTTTTTTTTTTTTTTTTTTTTTTTTTTTTTTGAGACGGAGTTTAGCTCTTGTTACCCAGGCTGGAGTGCAATGGCGCCATCTCGGCTCACCGCAACCTCCGCCTCCTGGGTTCAAGCAATTCTCCTGCCTCAGCCTCCCTAGCAGCTGGGACTAGAGGCACGTGCCACCATGCCCAGCTAATTTTTGTATTTTTAGTAGAGACGGGGTTTCACCATGTTGACCAGGATGGTCTCGATCTCTTGACCTCGCGATCCACCCGCCTCGGCCTCCCAAAGTGCTGGGATTACAGGCGTGAGCCACCGCGCCTGGCCAGTAGCAAGATTTTTAACCTTGGACTGCTAATGCATTTATGACTTCCACGATTCTTTTCACCGTGCAAAATCTACATTTTTTCCTGCCAGTATGTATAATCCTTTCATATTCCTATATAGAGAGATTTATGTTGTTTTATTTTTCTTTTCTAAATAAAATCTTTGGAATACTTAAAGAAAATTTAATTTAGACATAACTAGAGTTATCTTTATTTCAGTGGTGAGTAAATGTCACATGTCAGCCTTATCTTAAATTTGCTAAACTACTTCACATTCTATTTTTCCTATGTTCAGGCTTCATACAATAAGTTTGTTCTTTATTTTCAAAGGTGTAATTTTGTACTATTTAAAAACTAACAATAAGTATTGATTTAAAAAAAGGACAAGAAATGGCTAAAATTTAAGTAATTATAAAAATCATGCTGAAAGAATAATAAAATGAAAAACTTATCTGACAAGAAAGTTAGTAGCCGTCCAGCATTTGCTAAGATCTAATTTAAAAAGAAGACTAAATAGGCATTTTTACTACATGTGGTTTTAATCAGTGTGATATAATTCTCAGTTCCTTTGATTAATGAGTACATTCTCAGCTATTAGGTGTTACCTATTTGTTCAGAAGCCATAGAAACACTCCAACTTAACTGGCTTAAACACACTTTTTGAGTTACTTAATTAGCTTCTCTAGAGTTGCTAATAATCACACAGCCTTGACTGTGAACCATGTAATTATTTTGACATTAATTCTCTCCCTGGGATATCTTATCCTTGATGTCATCATTTCTGCATTTCGGTTTCTGGCTAGTAATTTTATAACTGTGATAAAACTACTACTGGAAGATGTGCATTAATATTATACTTTAAAATTTTATTGGATAAATAGGTGTCAATTTTCATTCTCACTCTAATAGCAACTATATGCTATATACAATCTGACTGCTTACAAAAAAAAGTGAGGTAAGAAAACTGTATCTCTTTAAGAAAGATGAATCAATGTCATTCTGATCAAAGCATATAGGTACAAACCATGTTTTCATTAGTCTGTTTTATGCTGTTTTAATAGAATAGCCAAGACTGAGTAATTAATAAAGAACAGAAATTCATTTCTCACAATTCTGGAGACTGGAAAGTCGAAGATGAAGGCACCCACATTTGGTCTACTGAGTGTCTTCCTCATGTATTCTCACATGGCAAAAGGCAGAGAGTAAGCTAACTGAACACTGCATGACACCCCCTTTTAAAAAAATCCTGAACCATTAACTAGAGAGAAGCCCCCATGGCTTAATCAGCTATTAAAGGGTTCACCTCTTAATACTACACATTAGGAACACCTGAATTTTGAAAAAGACATTTTTAAAGCCTAGAATTCCACCACTGGACCACCAATATTCAGGTCTTTCTCACATACAAAATATACCTATTTCATATAAATAACCTCAAAAGTCTTAATTTATTCCAATGCCAACTTTAACATCTAAAGTCCAAAGTCTCATTTAGGTATCATCTAAATTAGATATGGATGAGCCTATAACATGATTCATCCTGAGGCAAATTTCTCTCCATCTGTAAACTGCATAGATATCCAATAGTGGCATTGCTGAATTGAAAGGTAGCTGTATTCTTGGTTCTTGAGAAATATCCATACTGTTTTTCATAAAGGTTGTATCAATTTACATTCTCATTGACAGTGTATAAACATTCACTTTTCTCCACATTCTCACCAGCATCTGTAAAAAATTTTTTAATAACAATCATTATGACCGATGTAAAATGATACCACATTGTTGTTTTCATTTTCATTTCTCTGATGATTAGTGATGTTGAGTATTTTTTCATGTGCTGGTTGGCCATTTGTATGTCTTCTTTTGAAAAATATCTGTTCATGCACTTTGCCCACTTTTTAATAGTTTGTCCTTGTGGTGGTGGTGGTGGTGGCAGTGATTAAGTTGTTTGAGTTTTTTGTAGATTTGAATAACAGTTCTTTGTTGGATGCATAGTTTGAAAATATTTTCTCCTATTTGCCAGGTTTTCTGTTCACTCTGTTGATTTATTATTTTGCTATGGACTCTTTTTAGTTTAATAAAGTCCTATTTGTCTATTTTTTTATGGCATTTGCTTTTGAGGTCTTAGTCATGAATTCTCTGAATATGACAACGTTTAAAAAAGTTTTTCCTAGTTTTTCTTCTACCATTTTTATAGTTTAAAGTCTTACATTTAAATATTGCATCATGTTTATATACAGTGAGTGAGAGAAATTAAATTTTATTCTTCTGTATATGGGCACAATTTTCTCAGCACCACTTATTGAAAAGAGTGTCTTTTCCCCAGTGAATGTTTTTGTCAACTTTGTCAAATATCATTTGACTGTAGGTATATGGCTTTATATATGGATTCTGTATTCTGTTCCATTGGTTTAGGTGTCTATTTTAACACTAATATCCTGCTGTTTAGATTACCACAGCTTTGTATAATTTGAAGTCAGGTAGTGTGATGCTTCCAGCTTTGTTCTGTTTGCTTAGGATTATTTTGGCTATTTAGGCTCTTTTTTGGTTCTATATGAATTTTAGGACTTTTTAAATCTGATTTTGTAAAAGTCATTTTGGTATTTTGACAGGGATTGTATTGAATCTGTAGATTATTTTGGGGAGTATGATCATATTAAAGGTGTTGATTTTTACAATCAATGAGCATGGGATGATTTTTCATTTCTGTCATCCACAGTTTCTTTCATGAGTATATTGTAGTTTTTCATGTAGACATTCTTACTTCTTTGGTTAAATATATTCCTAGGCATTTTATTATTTTTTATAATTACTGTAAATGGGATTGAATTTTTTATTTCTCAGCTTCATTATTATGGATGTATACAATGCCACTGATTTTGGTACATTTCTACAAGAAATTTGAGACTTTACTGAATTTATTTATCAAATCTAGCAGTCTTTTGAAGGAGTTTTTAGGATTTATTTGGGTATAAGATCATAGTGTTAGCAAACAGAGAAATTATTTCTTTTCTAATTTGGATGGCATTTATGTATTTCTCTTGCCTGATTATTCTGGCTAGGATTTCTAGTACTATGTTAAATAGGACTGGTAAAAGTGAGCATCCTTCTCTTCTTCAAGATCTTAGAAGGAATGCTTTCAGCTTTTCCTGTTCAGTATGATGTTGGCTGTGGTTTTGACATATATAGATTTTATTATCTTGAGATATGTCCCTTCAATGCTTAGTTTGTTGACGGATTTTATAATAAAGTAATGATAAGTTTTATTGAATGGTTTTTGCATCTATTAAGGTGATCATTTGGTTTTGATTTTAAATATATTTAGGTGGTGAATCACATTTATAGATTTGGGTATGTTGAATCTTTTGCTTTTTGCTAATAGCTGTTCTAACAGATGTAAGGTGAAGTCTTAGTGTGGTTTTTATTTGCATTGCTTTAATAATTACTGATATCGGGCTTATTCATATACTTTTTGAGCATTTATATGTCTTCTTTTCAGAAATGTTTATTTAGGTCCTTTGCCTATTATTAATATTATTATTGAAATTTGTCTATTTGTTTTCTTGCTATTGTGTTGCTTCCATTTCTTATGTATTTTGAATATTAATATCTTTTCACACATTGATCTAGGTAATGATTTTTTGGATATGATACCAAAATCACAAGCAACAAAAACAAAAATAGACACGTGGGATTCTATTAAAACTAAAACCTTGCTCACAAAAAAGAAATCAATCTATCAAGTGAAGAGACACCATACAAAATGAAAAAATATATATTGTGAAACCATGTATCTGATTTGTTTTAAGGTTCCTTATTCACTCTAGTTACTGATAGGAGAATAATTTTTAAACAGAAAAAAATATAGAATTAAAACTTAAATACAAAACAACCTATTTATTAGTTTTTAATACATGTGACTTATATTTATGTCTAATTATTCCACAGATCTATAAGAATAATATAGGTGACACTTTGTAGACAACATAGCTTAATTATGCTAGGTTTTCTTTTACAATAATTATAAAGCAAATGGTTGTCAAACTGAGAGGAAGATATAAACATTGCTATGTTAATTTGTAGATATTAATGGCAAAAAAGTCATGATTATAATGTTTAAACTAACAAAGTAATAGCTTACTTTGTAAATTTACATATGCATGCACCCCTGAGTTTACATGATTATTTGAATTTACGTAAATGATTATTTGAATTTATTTACTTAATTGTATTTGAAACTTTTTCTGACATGTCAAAAAATAGGCTAATAACACAGCTTTACGTTCTGTTAAAACAATAATAAATTATGTACTGGAATATAATTGGTATTACTCAAATTAAAGTTTATATTTGTGGGATTTTTGTTGATATTTATTCTGATAATTATTTGAAATATATAACAAAGCTAAAAGTATAAAAATTATGAAATAATTTTCCTTAATTATGAAAACATCTTTTTGAGATGATGAATATTAACAGGAATAATAAAGTGCATTCATAGCCTAGTACATAATTCTATATTGATTTTTAATAGAAATTTTTTTTTACAGTTCAGAAAAAAATAGAGATCTGTAAGATTAATCATACTGCTTTTAATGATTTATGTGTATTTTAAATCTGGAGCCAAAACCCACTAATTTTGATATCTTGATAGCAACCTCAAAGCATAAAAGAGAGAATGATATTTAGAACAAAATAAACCTGGGAACATACAGGCATTCTTTTTCATCTAATTGTAGACTCACCTAAATATATTATTCTAATGCCTGTTCAGCAAGCATTTATTCAGACAGATATTAACACCACCTTTAATACTGTCCCACATTTTCACATAATGTTTTAAACAATGTTCTTTGGTATAATAGATTTGCATACTGTTGGGTAAGTACAATCTAAGAATAACCCCCAATGATCTTCCATTATAGAATCTTCTCCCCTTTAAATGTCAGTACAATTTATCAATATGAGACGTTGTCACTGCATGATTGTTACATTACATGGCAAAAGTGATTTTGTGGATGTAATAAATGTTATTAGTCAGTTAACCTTAAAATATGGAGATATTTTTGGGTGGATCTAATTTAAGTGTTTTCTGGTTGGTGGCAGAGAGTCAAAAGTTGTAGATACAAGGACTCAGTGTCTCCTTACTGACTTTGAAGATGAAGACAATCAGGAGATGAGAAATAATACAGGCAACGACTAGGAGCAGAAAGTGGCCTCCAACTGATATTGGAAAAAATAAAGAAAGAAGAAGGAAAGAAAGAAAAAAGGAAATAAATAGGTACCTCAACCTATAGCCACAAAGAACTGGTTCTGCTAATAACCCAAATGGGCTTGAAGGCAGATTCTTCTTCAGAGCCTGCAGGCAAATGCCTGCCCTGCTAACACTTTGGTTTCAGCCTTTGAGACTTTAAAAGAACTCAAACTAGTGAAGCTGATCATGACCTTATGACCTTATTATGATTCTAAATGGTATCATCCTAATCTTTTTTAAACAATTTTATTTTTAATATTTAAAATTGACAAACAATGTATATATGTATGCATGTTAGTATACATCATGATGTTTTAATAGAGTATATCTATGTATAGTGAAATGGCTAAGTAAACTAATTAATATATGCATTACCTCACATATGTGACTTTTGTGTGTGTGTGGTAACAACACTTAAAATCTGCTCTCAGGAATTTTCAAGGATACAATATATCACTTTCAACTAAAGTCAGCATACTGTACCATAGATTTCTTGAATTTATTTCTCCAGTTCAACAGAAAGTTATGACCAACATCTAGTCATGCAGCAAAAAAATACTATCCCAGATGTGAATCTAGTTTCTGCTACTTTCTTAGATGTGCAAAAGGGAAATTTATTAAGAATTAATAATTTCTAACATATGTTTTTATGGATGTGGAAGAGGGGGTCATACAATTAAAGTGCATAGTATGATGCCTGTGACATATTAGCTATTTAGCAAAAATAATGAGCTAAGAAGAAAGACATTGATCTTTTTTCCTTACTTTGGATGAATCCTTTAATATCTCTGGGTCTTACTTTCTTATACATAGAAAAAATCTTCAATGAATCTTTAAATTTGTTTTAAAACTAAATATTTTCTATCCTTTCCATAAACTAAGATAACATATATTTAACTATCTTTTTAAAATGAGTATCTATACTGCAAGTCAGAAACTGCATTTAAGTATCAGAAGAGCCTGTTATTATATGGATAGTTTACACAATAATAATTCAAACAACTTTTAATAACATACAAAGGCAACAAAAGTAGCACACATCAATGCATGTGCTAGCATTATTGAGAGCTTCATGTATATTAATTTCTTCAATTATTATAATCCACTTGCTTTGTGTGTATTAGGCCTTAACACAATCAAAAAGACAAAACAATAACTGATATACATACTGTAAAATGAAAAGATGGAGGGGCAGAATGACTTAATACCTTGCAAAGGACTGCATGGAGGTGGGTTTTGAGCTCATGCCTTTCAGGTTCAGAGACTATGTTGATGAATAGTGCGCTACACTACCATCTGTGTTGGTTAAACTTTCCTAATCTTCATCATTTTATCTTAAATTGGAGACACTAACTAGTTACAGATGTTTTGTAAGGATTAGCAATATATGTTTACGATTACCATAGTGCCTAGCAAAGTATTGGTACTCTATAAGTTTCTATAAATCATGAAAGAATAACTTTTGTGCTATGATGATGATATAGTTATTACAAAACAAGTGCAAACACACTGATGGGCACTTGAAAGGAACATATGTTAAGTAATGTAATCCATGTAAACATAATTGTTTCATATCTGATATAGACTATTTATTGAAATGTATATTTCTATACAGGAACACAGAAAGCACAAAGATATTAAGATAGTTACATATCTATCTTAGAGACTCAGGTTGCTTCTGTTTTAATAACTGATCTAAAATAATTTTGAATGAGCCATTTATTAAAGATTAACTTCAAAACATAATGCAGGGTGAAATGCTAACAAGAAAAACATTGTGATAGGGAAAAGATAATTTTAGTCAACATAGATGTTGACAGTTTGTAACTGCAGTGCCCATTTCAGGGAGTTGATAGAGAACCCCCTGACGTGTTTTGGATGACTTTATCCTGTGAATTATCAAACATAGTACAAAGTTCAACTAGCTAAATTCCTGATCCTACTTTGAATATCAGGTTGTATTACAGCACATGATAGTAATAAATTCTGTGATTAAGTTAGTCTTAATATTCCATGTGAAGAAAAAAATTAGTGATTTTACTTTTTATATTTTGTCAATAAATGATGTGATTAATGCAAAACTATTTTTTGAATAAAAACATTTAATAAACCACTTATTTGATATTTTTCCTTATGAAGCATTGTGCCTTCCAGATTTATGATTATGCACTCAGCATGTTTCATAAATAAATTTTGGTGTCCATTTATGCCAAGTTCTGAAGTTCTTCCAAGGACTTTTTTTCCCTAAATACAGTTTGGAAATCTCTTCATTAATATTCCCAGTTGCTAGGCAACACCTCCTCTTTCCTCGTTGCTATGGTGACCCTTGAATCAGGGAGGACAGGAAGCCATCTGTTTAAACCAACACCCTTCCTTTCTTTAAAGTATGGCCTGCTCTACTGCCAGACACAAGGAGGAGTAAGCTAAATATGACTTAAAGTGTATGTAGATACAAGGGTAAAACTCCAAAATCAAAATAGATTTTCTTTATTTGAAAAACAATTGCTTTTTAATAGAACATAAAATCACTGTGGTACAAAATGCTATATTCACAACAGATTGAAAGTATACTCTGAAATGATAAAGATGAAATATACAGTGAATAAAACCAACCAAAATAACCTCAAGTGTATTAAATATTTATTTTATTTTATTTATTGTGGTCTTTACTGTCTGTACATGTACATCCTAAGATAACATTTTAAAAGAATTTTTAAATAAGTAACCAAAGCACTCAACTGGTTTAATACCATGGTATTTTTGGAAGAGAAATGCAAAAGTTGGCACTAAGACTATTCTGAGTAAAAGTTGGAATTTGTCTTTTTGTTTTCCCAAAGTGAAACTAATGTTATTTCTTGAACTCCTAACTAAGTGGTTTCAGAATGTGCCTGGGGATTTGGCTTTATTGAAGGTAACATTTTACCAAGTATCCTTTGTACACAGGTAAATATTCATAAAAGAGTTATTCCCAGTAATTTGTTTAAAGTTTAATATGCTAAATAGAGAAATAAGCTTTCACTTATTTAAGGTGTAAATAGGTTTGGTGTGCCTCACAGTATTTTTGACACTGTAGATGTGAATGATACTCTTCCTTTATAATAGTAACTCCTTTACAACACTTCCATCATTATAATCCCATTGACTTTCAGCATTGTGCTCTTGCTCATTATTTCAAAATCTCATTATTATTTAACAGATTATTGAAAACAGTGAGGTCTGGTGATTCACATTTCAATATTCTTTTTTGACCAACTGCCAAAATGTATGACACTTCACAGACTTGCTTTTGGGGCTACCCCTGAATATATCTTTCTTTCCTTTAAAAATGATGCAATATTGTTCAGAACCAAGAACTTCCTAATTATTCATACACAGCTAGAGTGCATATTTATGTTTATGTGCATGCCAGAGTAATAATATCAACTTTATCTTGAGCACAAGTTGTGTGCTACTTAATGTGATGGAGTTCACCTTTGCTACCCCCTATTACTCTCAACATAAGAAAATGCAATCAGCATTATAATGCTTTGGTTTTATTATACAAACATGTTTTTAATTTAGTATATTTATCAAGGAAAAAGAAAGGCATATATTTCAAGTAAAATTAGATGAATATCTGTATCATCATTTTCTTTTTTTTATATTTTCACAATTTTTTTTACTTTTATTTTAGATTTAGGAAGTATATACACAGGTTTGTTTCCTGAGTATATTGCATGATGCTGAGGTTTTGGATATAAATGTTCCCATCACTCGGGTACTGAGCTTTGTTCCCAATACATTTTTAAACCTTGTCCCCCTCCCTCTCTCCACCACTTCCTCTCTAGTAGTCCCCAGGGTCTACTGTTGCCATGTTTACGTCCATGAGTGCTTGAAATGTAGCTCCCACTTATAAACCAGTACACGTGGCATTTGATTTTCTGTTATTGCCTCAATTTGCCTGGGATAGAAGCCTCCCATCATGTTGCTGCATAGAACATGATTTAGCTCTGCTTAATGGCTGCATAGTATTCCATGGTATGTACATACCATATTTTCTTTATACAGTCCACCATTGATGGGCACCTAGGTTGATTTTGTGACTGTTACTGTGAGTAGCACTGTGATGAACATGCAATACATGTGTCTTTTTTATATAATTGTTTTCTTTTGCTATACACCCAATATTTTGCTGGATCGAATGGTAATTCTGTCTTAAGGTCTTTGAGAAATCTCCAAATTGCTTTCCACAGTGGTTGAACTAATTTACATTCCCACTAACAGTGTATAAATGTTCCTATTCTCTGCAACTTCACTAACACACATTATTTTTTGACTTTTGAATAATAGACATGCTGACTGGTGTGAGATGGTATCTCATAGTGGCTTTGATTTGCGTTTCTGTAATGATTAGTGATGTTGAGCATATTTTCATATGTATGTTGACAATGTGTATGGCTTCTTTTATTTTTTTTTTATTTTTATTTTTTTGAGACAGAGTTTCGCT